>JASCZW010008879.1:0-46704 GCA_034211315.2 Aedes japonicus
TAACTAAACCGAGTTGAATTCACTTATTTTTTGGGTAGTTTCATAATAGCGCTAAACTGGGTTAAACGTACACACTAGTCGATGCCATGTACTTTACGTATGAGCGGTCATTAATTTCTGTCAATTAACTATCATGGAGCAGTTTTGAAGTACCACAACTACCAAACCTTTTTTTTTCTTTTTGATGGTCTTGACAGACGACTAAGACTAACTTGGTCCATCTCGCCTTATCAAAGATTTATAGAAATTGAAGCAATAGTCTCAGATTTCCCTAACTAAGCACACATAAGATGCCTTTTTTCTAAAATAAAAAATTCAAATGGTAAAGTATGAGTGGTAGGAAACACCATTTTCATTATCATAAGATCAACTGCTGAAGTATGACATACAATTTAAGTAAACGTTTTCTCATGAAATAATGCTCTGCTTCTATCTTAAACTGGTGCTTGATAAACAGGTTTGGATTATGAATTCGTCTTCCAGCGATTTTATGGTGAAACGGGAAGCAGTCCTTCCTTCATATGAATTATATGTTAATTATCACTTAGCATTTTTGAGACTAAGAATCACAAACAAAACAAAGCAAACAACGCTCAAAGTGCTAACCGATGCATGCTCCAGTGGAGCAAACGATTCTTGAAAATTTCACACCTGAAAGCTTAATAGTATTTGAGGTTTGATCCCGTATGTCCTTATGGAAACCAAAAGAAATCATTTAGTTTTTCTTCATGATGTTCATAATAAACTGCCTACAATAATACGTTTCACAAAAACTTTTTTCTTTTTTTTTTCAAGTTATTGTAAAAAATTTCTAAAATCGACGGAAAAATTTTATGACTAAATGAGTATTATTCATGTACACCATAGAGAAGTTTCCTACCATTCAAACTTTGCTATGGAACAAAATTTTGGCAAAAGTTCTTCGAGAAAATATGTTCCTATTTATTCCAAGCTTCTTAAATATTTAGTTTACTGTTTCATTTTTTAAAAAAAAAACGGTGGTAGAAAGTATTACAAACTGATCGAAAATTTAATTAATGTACCATCGTCGTTTACCACACAACAGGAACTAGTGAAAGTGATGTTAAAAATCTCAAACAAGTACCAATCTTATTCCAGCTGTAATCATTTGCAAACTCGTACAAATTTAATCAATACCAACAACAGAGCATTTTTCCCTCAATTAAAACAACAAAACTACATTCGCTTTCTGTCAATCGTGCGAAGTGAGATTCTTCGGAAGTAAGGTTCAAACCAGTGCAAACTGATTGCCCTCGATGGTTTTGGGCGAATGACCCAGAAAAAAAATACGAGAGAAGTAAAACAGCAAACCTGTACCAACATGTAAATCTGTTATGGTCACGGAAACCGGATCCGATCCGCAACCACGCCACGCCACGCCACTCGCTGCCACCAGAGGCCGCCATTTGCGCGAAAATATGATGGATGAGTAGTTGGAAAGGTTAGTGTAAACTAAATTGTAATTAATTTCCCTTCGGTTGAGAAAGGGGTGAGATGCAAAGTAGGCGCCGACCGAACAGGTTGTACTGCCAAAAGCGGTTACTTCCCCCCACGTGTGTGCGCGTGTGTGTGTGAGTTTGAGTGAGTGAGTGAGTAATGGGCGTCGTTCTTCAGGGCTGAAACTGCATGTGATTTATGGCATTTGATTGCTCCGAGTTTAATTAGCATTATCGATGGTGATTTATTGTGATCCATTTTTTCAGCGATTGAAAAAATGTTTTACATAATCGAAAAGGAACAGTTCAGAGCTATTGATTGGTATTGAAACGCTACTAATTTTATAATTTAATCAACATCTCATGCTGGGAGGTGCGGGAAATCGAATAATCGACAACGCATTTGCGGAAGAATAGTTATAAAACATACATTCGATTCCGGTTGCACGGTTGGAATGATAGATGATGATATTAAAAGTGAGACGAAAATAGTTTTCTTTCATCGGAAATTGACGTAATTTTGCCACCCTTCGGAGCGGCGGATTATGGAAATGGTAAAAGCAAAATGACTGCTGAGCTGGCCCTTGGCTGGTCAATTATTCACTCATTTGGGAAAACAAATCACCTCAAGGTGGTGAGATCGCTTTCACACCCTTCATGAGTCAGAGGATGATCTTTCTCCTCAAGGGCGATCACAATGTGATTTATGATCACCTTGAGTGAGAGTTGACAGCAATCAAAATAAAAAAAAAAACCCACTCATACACTCGACCTAGACCTCCCCAACTGGTGCGACATTAGCGGGGATAAAAATGTCCCATGGAAACGATACACTCGCTCTCAACCTCCAGCCTGCTTGGATTTATGAGTTGAGCGAAATCGCAATAAAACCTCATATTGCAGAACCAGAAGCTTTCCGACGTCGGTCCCAACCAAAACAGGCGTGAAAAGGGGGAGGGGTACCGGAAAAATTTAAATTGTACAATAAAATGTTTTGAACCCCAAACCGTCTTCCTCTTCCCAGACCAGACCGGCTGTCATCGTCTTGGTTACGGCTGGATGGTATTATGGCCGAGACCCGGCGGGGATCAAGAGAAGCTGTAAATTGAGCGCGCGAGATTATTTGATGGCGATGGTTTTCGGGAGGGTGGAACTCTGGGATGGATCGTGATAAAAAGCGTGGAATACAAAAAATACGACGGTTGTTTGCGCTAGAGTGCAGCCACGGTCACCAACCACGATGGAGCCCGGTGGGTCGTGTGAGTGATGATGGAGATGATTATCGTGATATACGATGTGGTGAGCCGGCCCTAAAAAGCAGTGTGGCGCATTTCTTTCCATGTTGGATCTTTCAACATTCCCCCAGCATAAAACTATGAATATTAATTGTCTTTCGGTGGGATTTATGTTTAGACTTTCCCATTTAGAAGGCATCGATTTTACTGTCATTGTGTGACATGGCCTACTTGACCAAACCACAACCGCACGCCCTACTGACTGACTGGTTAACGACCCATGTCCGATGGACACCGCAGATTGTGGCTAATTGTTGCGCGGTATTTCGACGATGTAGCAACCAAGGAAAGTGCCAGTATGTGGTAGTGAAATTTCCGAAGGGGATTCACTCTTTGTATGGTGGAAAAAGATCTTGTTTTTGCAGTGATCAACCATCCATAACCGTAACCTCGCGTCAGTATCAGGTCAAAGTGCATGGATGGAAAAACGGATTTCGAATAGGAGCTGACGAGGAGCTGATAATGACGACAAATGCTACGGGGGTTTAAGAAGGAACGCTGGAAGGTGTCTTTAACTGATGTCAAACCGGGAAATCTCTGCAATTAAGGTGGGGTGTTACTGGATGAAACCGTAATCGATGAAAAGCAACCCAGTAAAGGTCATCAAACCGTCAAGGTACATATATTTTCGTAATAATGTCACCACTCGGTCATCACTGAGCTTTCAAGCATTTTCATATGCATTTTATGATTTTTTCAAGATTTTTCAATTTTGGATAGAAGGGATAGTTTGGCGTTTCAAGAATCATTATGCAAAAAAATTGATACAATCTTGATTTTATAGATGCTTAATAACATAGGAAAGAGAAGCAACCTTAAAGTTCTGATTTTACCTGAGAAACTATTAGCTAAGAAGATCGAATTTCCTTCAAATAAAGATCCGAGAAACCTTCTTGCTGAATGACAACTCTGAATATAGTAAAAACTAAATACCCCATTAGGAAGATCAAAAATTTATAACCAATTTGAAAGTTCGAGAATAGTTCAATTCTTCCTTCAATTTTACTTCAAAGTTTACTAGAAATAAACCAAAGAACTTACTTCGAATTTCGCAAATTCCTATCACAAAGTCCATTCAAAGCGCAAAACACACTTTTGATCAATATAAATGTTCACAATCAAGGTAATTCTGAGTAAAGCTAAACAAGTTGCAGGAGTATTCGTCGATTTTGTATTTATTGTTATTTTTAAAGAATGGAAATAATTAACTATTAATTTATTGTTCATCATATTTTATTATTAGTGTCTATTTTATGGAAACTTTGCAAGGGTGTGCTCTCAACAAACATTGCATGTTGCATAACAGCTTGTTCAACCAAATGCTAGCTTTTTAGGCTAATATTTCGCCTAATCAGCTTTCAATCAACTTCAATTGTTTGTTGGGTTGTGGTTCATGAGCAATCGTCTAGAGCGTTTAAGGTGAAACTGGAGGGAGACCTTTTTTCATATGAACTATAGGTTAGGTTAATTAACACTTCACGTTTTTGAGACTAAAAATCAAAAACAAAACAAACAACGCTCAAATTGCTGACCAATAGATACTCCAGTGTAGCAAACGATTCTTAAAAAAAATCACGCCTGAAGTCCTAATAGTATTTGAGGTTTGTGCTCAGAAAACTGTGATAGGGTGAGTGGGACTTGATCGCGGCTGTCATTAAAGAACTTTTGGCTTAATAGTTTTTTCATATGGTTAAGAAAAATGTACCTAGATGGAAATGTAGGGTCTACCATACCAGAAATTTGCAATATATTTGCAACTTTCTTCCAAGATATATATACCACATTTTCTGAAGCAGATCGTGATCGCCAATATTTCGATTTCTTTCCAGAATTTAGTAGATATATTAGTCTAAACAATATAAATGTGCATGACATAAGGAGGCATAGAAAAAAAATAGATTTCTCCAATGAATGTGGGCTTCGGCTTCGGAGCTTATAACTCCCTTGTTTTGGCTTTTCCATCTATATCGATTGAACTCGGTATTTTTCCCTTTTTTGAAGCGATCATTAATGAAAAACTGTTTTGTCAAATTAAAAATAGAATCTCTACCTTGCAACTTGGATTCCTCAAAGGACGCTGAACTAATACAAATTTACTCGTATTCGTTAACTATTCGCTGGTTGCAATGGACAATGGAAACCATGTTGAAGCTTTATATACAGACTTCAGCAAGGCATTTGATCGCATTGATATACCCATGCTTCTATTCAAACTGCAAAAAATGGGTATTGGGCTAAATTTTCTTAAATGGCTCGAGTCTTATCTTACTGATCGACAACAAATAGTCAGATTTGAAGGCAAGACGTCAACTCCTATTCGGGTTACTTCAGGAGTTCCTCAAGGCTCTCATCTCGGCCCTCTTTTGTTTATATTATTTGTAAACGATATTTCCCTCATTTAAAAAAAAAAGTACAAATACTTATTTATGCCGACGATTTAAAGATATTTTTAGAAATACAAAACAAGGAAGATATAAGGCTATTCAAAATCGACGTACTCTTATTTTATAATTGGTGCAAAAAAAGCCTTTTGCAGCTAAACGTTCAAAAATGTAAATCAATATCATTTAGTAGAAAGCGGAATACATTAGACTGTACAATGTCTCTAGGAAATCAGGCACCCAGACAACCAAAAGTCGTATAACAGTGTTCAAATAGTATCGTATATTCCTATATTGTTAGTCAAAATCGCAATTGATTGTGGCCTTTATCATATTATGTCTAAGTTAAATCGTATAGAGTGCAAATTTTCGACTTCTATACGATGTGTTATTTATTCATCGTACTGCGCCACAAACTAAATCGGATATACATCGCTAACCTTTTTAAATCTAATTTGTTGTTACATATTCAATCGCATACGATATCAAATCAACCCGTTTAAGAAAACAATGGAATTTGCACGTACATGGCCTCCACTTTCGCACGTATAAGCCATATTTTTGCATTTTATACGATTTGTTTACTTACATATATGTTTGTATATCATAAAAACAACTTTCAATATTCGTGCATTTTGGTTGTCTAGGCAGTTGAAAAGTGCGTAAGAATTAAGGATTTAGGTGTTATTTTAGATAAGAAACTAACATTCATTGATCACTATAACACAATAATCAGTAAAGCAAGTAGCATGCTAGGATTTATAAAACGATTTAGTTGCAGCTTTCATGACCCATACACAATAAAAGCATTATACGTTGCATATGTTTGTTTGTTTATTTGTTTCACTTTGTTCATCTGACAAGCAGTCTTAATGAAATTTTGATGGGGAAAAGCCTGAATGATTCGGCCGCATGCAGATACCGTATCATGGAGGCTAAAAAACCCCATATCTTTTCTGAATTATCAACTACAACCTAAACCAGAACAGAACAGTTTGGACATAGATTAAATTAAACATTTATAATTTCTTCTCAAAGCCTTTCCAAAAGCTTACGCTTGAATGTAGCAGCAGAAGCGTTGAAATCAAAGAGCATGTACGATTGGTTGAAGGTGAGGTCAATACTTGAGTATTGCAGCGTAGCATGGTCACCTTTTTCAGTCACGCACGAACAACGAATAGAATCAGCAATTTAGTAAAAGCAATTTATATTGTTTGCCCTTCGAAAACTAGGTTGGAAAAGATTTCCTTTACCATCTTATAAAGCTCGTTGTATGCTCATCAGCATCCAAACATTAAAAGAGCGTAGGTATAAGAATAACAAAACATGTAAAAATAACTGTTACTAAAGATCTACACATGATTGACGTCAAATAAATCAATAAAGAACTGCCGAACAATGGAAGTTCATAAAAAGTTTTCTCATGCATTCCCATTCTCATACCAATAGAAAACAAATTTATGCTTAACTCAAAAACTAATCAAGCATATAGAACCAAATTTTGCATGTGGGGGTTTTTAGAGTCAGATATTTCTTTAAATACAGTTTTTAAAATTTTGAGTATTTACACCAAAAATTGTGATTTTTTTTTGCAAAGTTTTTGCACAAAACTTAAAATATGATTCAAATTAGGTCGATAAGTTTTTCAGTTCTGGCGATATCGCTGGAATAAAAACCGTTGTTTTGTTTTCCAGATGAATATATTTAAAATCGAAGTTCTTTTGCAACGCAGCCACGTCAACAAAAATATCTAATAAAATAAAACTATAATCGAAGGCGCAAACGAAAATATTTTATCAAAACTCATTCCAACCATTAACCCTGCTCTTCGGTTAAGAAAGGGGTATGGACGCGTTCTGCCGGCTTGGTCGCGGCAAATTTCATGTGTGAATAAGCTACCACATCAACGTTTCAAAATGCCTGATCCAAATGAACAGCTTGTAATGATCACTTAAAAATGCGATGCGGGATCATTACCCTGATATTCCCAAATGTAACTCGTAGTAAAATGTTTATGGTATAACAAAACGTGATGGAATAAAGTAAACGAGTGGAAACGAAAATGAACTCTCATATGCACCCGTCGATCCATTCTGAACGGCCGTTGTGAGAATCACACATGCGCATAGCATGTTACCAGTTACTAATGCTTCTCTCCTTTCTCCTGTTTTCTTCCATATCCCATGGCCGCGTGCCTTATAAAACATTGTGAGTCTCGATATGCGCTACTAAAGTCAGCTTGTCAAAAGCAGAAACACCGAGACGACAATACATCACTTCAAGATCAACAAAAGCATAATGTTACGAAAAAGAGAAGAAACAAAATAGAACACCAAAAGAAAACAATCCTAACAAGGGTAAAAAAATTACAAACAAAGAAGACGAGTCTATAGCAACGAGAACAACGCAATTCCAGAAGAGTGAGTCTTATAGCGGACCAGCGAAATATGGCGAGACCCAAACAGTTACAACATATTTCGCAGACTGATGAACGAATGTCTATTCATTGTGTTAACTCAAATTTGATTTGGTGATACTACAAGCATTTAAATCGAATATGGCGTCGAAAGAAGAGCAAGTCCGAAAAGCAATTATGTGCGGCCGCAATGAAAATCCGGATCTGTCAGTAAGAAAACTTGCCAAAAAGCTTGGTTTTCCTGCATGCACTGTCCATAACATTCTTAAATCTTTCGATACACGTTTGACAACAGCCAGGAAGGCTGTGAGCAGAACAAAAACGAATCTCAGGAATCACCAGAAGGACGCGAAGGTGAAGCAAATATTGCAGAAGAGACCGGATCTTTCGGTACGTACTGTGGCTAGAAAAATAAAAATGTCCCCAACTTTACTGCACGCTTCCAAGCACCGGCAAGGTATGAAGTCGTTCAAGGTGACAGTACCGATCCGCAATGATAAACAGAATGTGACGGCCAAAATTCGGGCTCGCAAGTTGTATCGCGAATATTTGACGAAGTTTTCCTGCATGATAATGGACGATGAGACTTCTGTGCTGGAAGATTGTAAGCAGCTTCCCGGAATGCCTGATTATACTTCCATGCAACGGAACGGCGTAGAGGAGCATTTCAGGACGAAGACAAAGGCCAAGATTCCCAAAAAATATTTGGTTTGGCAGTCATATGCAGCTGTGGTCGAACAAGCCAAAGAAGCTTTATCACGGAGAAGGGCTTCAAAAACGACAAGGATTTGAAGAAAGAGTCGATCAAAGTGTGTAAGAAAGATGGCGCAAATGCTGTACAGGATTTGATGGGAAGCGTTAAGTGCAAGGTGCGGGCATTTTGCCTAGAAAGAAGTAGGAGAAATTATTAAAAGTAGTAAGAGGAATTGTTCCAAAACAACTTTTCTAGTGAGAAGTTCAGAAAGAGTATTTCAGCAGTTCCAGAATTTTTGGGATTTTCAGAAATATCTGCGAGAGCTTTTTCAGGTTTCAGGAGAACTTATACTTTGATGACGTCTGTGTTAACTCTTAAGGGCCAGAAGATCTCGTCACAAGTCTCATCGGAGTATTTCACTCGTTTTTGCTAAACTTTTATAAATTGCAGGTGATTTTGTTTTTGGTTTTGTAAATTTCAAGGAAATTTCAGAAAATTTGTTGGAAGTTCTATCTTCACGTTTCCGTTCTTGAAGAACAAGCTTAAAAATTTAAGAGACCTATATTTCAGTTACTAGGTCCTTCCTTAGCTCAGTCGGTAAAGGCGCAGCTACAAAGCAATACCATGCTGGAGTGACTGGGTTCGATTCCCGGTCTGGCCTAGGAATTTTTCATTAAGGAAAATTTTCCCGACTTCCTGGGCATTGGGTATGATTGTGCTTGCCACACAATCATACTAATGTAAAAATGGTACCTGGCATCGATAGCTCTCAATTAATAACTGAGAAAGTGCATCTAGAACACTAAGTTCAGAGCAAGCAATAAGCGAATTGTAGAAAAAGTTTGTAATGCTGAAAGAAGAAGAAGAATATTTCAATTACGAGGGAACAATTTGGAGGCATAGTTATCAGGAGTTCAAGGAAGCTCCAGAAGATATTGATTTGATCTTAGTGGATCTTATAAATGACTTATTTTTGTAAGTTGCGGGGGGTTCCAAGGAAATCATGTTTTTATAAATGATTCCGTTGCACTTAAGTCTACACACTTATAAATTATTAATTTTACACGAGTCTTCCAACTCATTAATATGTGCTAAAGGAAGCTTTCATGTGTCGGTCTCAGGGCACCGAAAGTTACGTGACATTTTGGTAGTGTGTACATCTAGACAATTATGAAACTATTATGCATATTTTGGAAAACTAATTGAACTTAAGTCATATCAGAGATCCGTTCCGTTGCCTGATTTTTTATTTTCAACTAGTCATTGCGAAAATTGAGTGCGCAATGAAAAGGCTTGACTTTGACTGAGATCTTTTTTTATTTCGCATTCAAAATTGAGTTCAATAAGGTTCCCTCTTCAACAAGGCATTGGGAAACAAAAACAGGTTGACGACTCCATTATTGTAAAAATCTCGCCTCAGTTCATGTAAACAATTATTTGAATACATCAACTGTTGAATAAGACCACCGAATCCACTTGAAAAGCTCGCTGCATATTTATGAGGCAAATGAATGCTCAGCGGAAATTTCGAAAAATACTTAAATGAACCTCATTCCGCTAAATTCGATTCATAATCATGCAAATCATTCCTACTTACAAACAGGCCCAATCACTGCTTACATAACGAAACGAACCCCGTCCCTCCCGAATACCATCTTGCATTGCCTCTAACTGACACAAGAACAATCACGCACCAGTCGAGCAAAACTCAAAACTCGAACCCCATCCTTCAATTAGCATTTTCCATAATGATATGAAAATAAGAAGAGCATCCTCACTTCATCCTCCGCCCGCCGGCAGCAATCGCAATCGAAACTAATTGGCTAATTTCACGTTTTTTTTTTTATTATTCTTCATCGCCCATAAACCAACCGCCAACACCAGGTTCATAATCCACCTGCACACAATAATCACGATAATAGAAGCACTCACCTCGTCTTTTAACGAACTCCGCGTCGCCGAAGACGACGACGAATGTCGTCGCCACTGCCATCTCTTTAACGGCTTCAGTCTCGGCCGTGGCGCGTGTTTTCGTTTCGCGAAAATATCCGTAATAAAGCAGCACCGGTTCCGAAGCGAGAAAACAATAGAGCACCCCCTCCGAACACGGCCGGAGAAATTTCATGTCCGAACCGAACGAAAACAATGCCCTAACCTCTACCGAACTTGCTTTGAGCCGGAAAACAATCGCAGCAGGCCAGGCGCGCGCGCTACTCGCAAATTAAGTGGCGTGCGAGATTTTTCACTCGTTTTGCCTTCTGTTGCTCCGAACGAAAGTGAAACCCCCCCATCTGGTCGCCTCGAACGCAACGGCATGAATCGAATTAAGATGGCGACGCCTAACGACCTTAACCCCCCATCGGAGGAAGCTGAATAAACGTTGGAAACGCAGAAAGTGAATTTTGCGTGAGCACTTTAAGATTTTCAGACGTCGTCGGTTAATTACCTTTCCATGCCACTGCAAGTTATGCTGCACTATGAGAAGACTCGAGAAGAGACGAAAATGCTAGCTGGGAGATAAATATCGCTAGATGTCACTCTTCATTAAATTGCTCGTCTCCCCGCAGGTTGCTGGATGTGATTGGTGAGAGGGGGGGTACGAAAGTAGTTCAAAATTCACCCCATGGCATGCTGCGACCTGCGACTGTTTGCGCTATCACTATTGTTTAGAGACACTGCATCATCCACCGGCACGATCCCATTATCAGTTTGCTCGGTTCGAGACGATGACGACGACGACATAGTAGGCTCCTTGGATTCTCACCATAAATCATAAATATTCATTGCTCGCTTTTTTCCTCTTTCCTTTTCCCATTTCTCGCTGAGGTATAGGTTATTTTTGCTTTCTACTGAATGTGATGTATGTGCAGAGGTCAAACACAATAAAAGAAATTTTCACCCCGCAGGCCTTCGACCGGGGTTTGCATGGCTTCATCATTGTTGGAGTATGAGGATTATGTGAATGGCGTACTTCTTCGGCTGTTGAATCAACGTCCATCTATAAAGGTTCTCAAGTTGGACATGTTATGGTCGTATGGGGATGAGTTATCGTTTCGCAAGGTAACCTTATTAACCCTTTCGGATTGGTTAAATTTGGAAGAATCGATTTTTCAAAAACTACTGTCAGTCTCTCTTCCATTTTGTTGTTATCGACATAATGTGAAAATTATGTAAATGATAATAATATAAATTATGAAAATAATCTATTTTATTTCTTCAATATTGTAACTAAAAGCCAAATCACTTCGCTGTGGTTAAGGGGGGCACCTCATTTAGAGCTTCGAAAAATTGTCATTTTTTGGTTTTGATTCTTCAACAGAAAACAATGCAACGACATAGTACTTTTTATTTCTTCATTGAAATACATGTTCAACTCAATTATTTAATTGTTTTTATTTCAAAATTTCACAAAATGGCGGTAGTGGCAGGCATTTTGTCGAGGTCCTCCGGAAATTTATTTTTTGCGGTAATCCACCTTAAACTATTCTTCTGCAACACACAAAACATGGTTCATTATATAGGTTGTGGTCAATGAGTTAAAACTCGCAAATGTTTATAATTATTAAAATCTATCAAAAAATGTTTGTAGAAACAAACAAGTGTCAAATTTTTACCCTTTTCTTCGTTATAAACGACTGAAACATTATTTAAACAATTAGTTTTTGAAAATATCAGAGTTCTAATCCCTGGCGGTGAGAAAGTACTTTGAACTTTCTAGGTGCAGCGGTTTAAAGTTTTTGGCGTACATAACCTCAACTTAAATTGTTTTTAACTTTAAATCCAGAAAGCGTTTGTAATTATTTTTTTTAATTGGAAGAGATGCAGGAAAAAATATATTTTCCCTCTTTGCGTCATTTTTTTTTTTAATTCTAAAATGGATTTCAATACAGAATTAGTAAATTTCAAGCCCACAAAAAAAGGTTACAGGGATGAAAGATGAGCCAGCCAAAAGCTTATTATTTCGAAAATAAAAACAAAGAGTTAGGTTGAAGTGAAATCTGACCGTCGTGAATTGCCATGCAAAATGAAATGAAAATATCAAATATGCTAACTATTCTATTAAGAGATATAGAACTATTGAAAGTTTAATATAAATAAACTGATAAAATAAACAAAATAAATAAAGAAATAGACATAAACTAAATAAAATATAGAAAATATATAGGAAATAAAAATAAAAACAACCAATAAAATGAAGAAAAAAAAATCAAACATTGAAATACACAACAAAATAAATAAGATGAAAAACATCAGATCTATGAAAATATTAAATGAATAAACTTAACAAAAAAAAAGGAAAACTAGTGAATAAAATAAATAAATCAAACAACAAATATATATCTGAGAACGAACATTGTAAACAAATTAAACAAATATAATAAATAAAATATGAACAAAAAACGTTAATTATCTAACAAACAGAACGAATGTCATAGACAGACGTGGCTGGATAGCTCAGTGGTTATCCGTTCTGCTTACTGAGCAGATGGTCGGGAGTTCAATCCCAGGCCCGTCCCCTTCCTTGTAATTTGTCACTTGCCTCTTTCTATCACCACTAAATTTAGAATAAAAAGCAGTCTACAGCGCTTTCATTGATCGCATCACTTACCACAGTGAATCCATGATCTAAAAATAACCTGCCTCACTAACACAAAAACTATCCTTCCCTTGACAATTGTGGAGACGCAGAGGTAAACACGGTCTCTAACCAACGATTGTCAAACTAATCCTTCCCCGCTCCCCAAAGACCGTGAGGACGTGGCCGGCGCCGGTATTGATCTATAAATAGATTGAATTAGTGAACTTGTACATTGAAGATGTAAAGCTACTCCCAAGCTCCATCTATGTGGTTCTCTGTTCAATTACACTAGTTCTGATCAGTAACGGAGTAGCAACTACGCTACGCACGGTTTAAAAAAACAGATCGAATGTCATAAACATAATCTATATAAATAAATTAATATTAAGTTATTAATTAAGTAAATAAATTCAATTAATTAAATAAATAAAACATAATATAGGAAATAACCCGAGATAAATTGAATACATAAGAAATATTAAATAAATAAGATCAATAATATATATGGAATTAATATCTTATGTTTCTCATGAATAAAATATATGAAATAAATTAAATAATTGAAAAACCAACAAAATAAATTAAAATTATGGAAAAACATTAACTAAAAACGATTAATAAAAAAAAATTCAATAAATTATAAGATGTATGAAATAATTAAAATAAGTGAAATAAATTGAATAAACAAAATAATTTAAATAAATTAAATAAACAAAATATTCAAACTAATTTATCAGAAAAATAGAATAACTATCAAAATAAATTAACCAAACTTAATAAAAATAAATAAATAAGATAAACAAGATGAATGAATAATCAAGAAATGGAAATTAGATCAATTATTAGAACAAAACAAAAACAGATTTATAAAAATATAATAAAACTTACAGAGAGAATGAAGAAACAGTAAATAACAAGTCCATTGAGGTATAAACATATTGAAATATTACGATATTTAAAAAAATTGAATTGTTTTGAAAAAAAAATCAATAAATAGAACAAACTTGGTCAATGAAAAATAAAAAAATAAATGAATTCATAAAATAAATAAAACAGGAACTAAATTTAATAAACATAAATTAAACAATGGACATAAAATTATTCAAAAAAATCAAATGAATTAGTTAAATAAAATGAAAGGAATAAAAGAAATGATAAAAATAATAAAAAAAATATAACATAAATAGAATTAAATTAAATAAATAAATAAACATAATTAATAAAATTAAAAAAATTAAAAAATTATTGAATTAAATAATTCAAAAACATACAATTACATAACATAGGGTAGGGAACGACTTCAGCACCCCGGGACCCTATTTCAAGCACGGGGTAAACGTTAACCTACAACGCTCATTTTTCGCTGTATCTAGTGAGGCACCATACTGCAAAATTGGGCGTTTTAGGTAAACGTTTACCCCGTGCTTGGAATAGGGTACCGGGGAGCTGAAGCTGTTTCCTACCCTATAATAATTAATGAACGACTGTAAATTAATTCATTGAATATAAAAATAAATTTGCAAAACTTAAAATAACAAAATATATAACATACATTTTGGGTGTGTATGTGTGTATGTACAATCCAACGCTCACCGTCCGGCAGTGTTTTTATGGAAGAGAAATGTTTGCAGTTAAACGAACTTTTGTCGACACGACAAACATTTTTAGCCCGGGAGTTGGAAGGTGATAGCTCTGTTGAGTTCCAGTGACCCATTTCAGAATGCCTGGTTACTCACGTCCATTCCGAGGTCACTTTCACACACACAACCAGCCCCGCATAGACACAATTCAAACATCAAATGGATATTAGTATGGTGCATACACTTCCATCACCAAGTCATATTGTTTTGACGATGGCACGTATTTAGTAGTATCGTTTAAATTTAGTTATAACCGGATAGATCTCACCGGAAATTGTTGCTGATGTTCGGTCTTCATTTGGACGGCTTTTCTGTGATGCTAAAAGATGCATTTATGTCTCTACAGGAGAAGTTCTCCGCTATTCGGCAAATATTTCCACATCATCCTTTTCGCGTGGAACAGCACGAATATATTTAGTAATTCGTGCACAATTAAAATACAATGAAAATCACAATCACTGCGCAATGAATGGAAAAAAAACTTCACAGCTCTCCCTCTGTAGACCACGTGATGAGTGCATCTGAAATTATATGCCAGCTACTCAGAAGCACTGACGCGATCGTTGTTTCTGACCAGCAAATGGCCGTTTTTTACATTGCACTAGTCTTCTTTTTTTCTCTTCACACTCTGCCAATTGGCAAAATCCTTCGTTATGACGCGACTTTATATCGACTTCAAAACTGCTAATAATCATCAATTCACTCGCGACAAAGCGGAAAAATACTCTAATTCTACCTTTTATACCCAGGTGGCACAATTCTAATAGCACCAACAAACAAAACAAAGCTGATTTAACTCTGCCTCTAGGTGCAAAAAAAATCTCTAATAAAATGGGGAAATGCTACCGAACATTACATATTCTGGGAGGGAATCGATTATATTCACTACGTCGTAACATTAGTTATGATGATTTAACTGTTTGTTTAAGTTGAATTACGAATTAATTTTTGATATTTTGCTTCGCGAAAACAACGCAGCAAAAACAAAACACGGCTTGCTGCGATCTCAACAAAATATATAACATACATTTTAAACTCACAATAAAAAAATAAATTACGTATCGATAAATAATGAACTATTTTTTTTTAATAAAATAAATGAAATTAATGAAATATACAAGATAATAATCAAATAAATAAGATGAATAAAAAGATTATGTGAAAACAAAAAAATAAAAATAAAAATTGAATGATCGCAATAAATTAAATGTTTAATATAAATGACATGAATAAAAAAAAATAAAAGGTAAGAAAGGCTACCAATTAAAAAAATCAATAATGATGAATAATGATGATAGATGAAATGATTAAGTTCACAAAACAAATTAATAAAAATAAATTTCTTCAATAAAATTATCAAGATAAATAAAGTGAATTCAATTAATTGAATCAATAAAATTTAAAAAAAAATGTAAAAAGTAAAATAAATTCTATAAATAAACGAAATTAAAGTAAAACAAATTAAAACAAAATAAATTAAAACATAAAATATATAAAATAAATCAAATAAATTAGATAAAAAAATATTAAACAAATATATTTAAAAAAAAAATTAAAAATATATTGCATAATTAGAAGAAAAACAATGATCCAACAAAATTACATTGTATGAATATTTTCGTTTTTAAATACATAATTAAATAAAACAAATCAAAAACATTTAATAAATAAAAATTTCAATGAATGTTAGTAGAATTTATTGATAAAAGTATATCAAATCATCAACAGTCCAAATAAAGGACGTACAACCTAAGAGTTATAATAGATGAGAAATACAAATGAAAATAATTTATTTAAATAAGCCAAATAAAGAACTAATAGTACAAAAGAAATAAATAAACTAAATAAAAACGGCAGATAAGTAACAAAATAAAAAAAAGAGAGCTGAGAAGATACATTTCACAAAACAAATTAAAAAATAACATAATTTGAATGAATTAAATTAATGAGAGATACGCGTATTTCGCCTACAATGTGCAGACTTCTTCAGTGTCGTACTAAGAACTCGACTGACCGCAGTCGAGTTTTTAGTACATGACACTAAAGAAGTCTGCACGTGTGACGAATACATGTATAATACTAGTTAAATCACTAAAATTAAAAAAAAAAATATATTAAAAATGATGAAATACATAAAACATTAAAAAATTGAAATAAATTAAATAAAGTCTATAATTAAACGAAATTTAAATAGAATAATCAATAATATGAATAAAACAAATAAACGAAATATGATAAATAATATTATTAAAATAAATAAAAATTCACTAAAAAAAATTGAATACATTTATTAAAATAAACACATTAAATACATTAAGCACGTTAAATACATTAAATAAATAAAAAATGTTTCTTAACAAAATAATTTAAATTTAAATTGATAATATCGATAATATAGGTAACATATAAAATTATATGAAGCAATTAAAATAAAAAATAGTAATTAAAACAATAAAGTTATTATAATTATCGGAAATTTTGGGAAAAGCATTAACTTTTTTTTGTCTTGATTATTGAGATTTTTAGCCTCGGGCTGGTTCATCTCCGTCGTAGTCAGTCAAACACCACTTTTGGGCATTTTCGTAACTTCTCTGGGGTGAGATTCGAAATCGTGACTTAGGCGTGAGAGGTATGGATGTTACCCAATACGCCGGGGTCGCCTCCCTAGCATTAAAATTTATGAATAAAATAAATAAAAAGAATGTAAAATAAATCAAACAAATAAAAAACAATGCATATAAATAAATAAAACTAATTAAATCAAATGCACTAAATTAGTTCATTACTTAGTAAATAAGATTATTATACAATAAATTAAGTTTATAATATAAAGAAAGTATACACACTTAGAAATTTTTTTAGTATTCGGTAATTTTTTACGGAACTTTCAACAACTGAACGTTCGCAAATCCGATTTACCGGATTTCGGTGAAGTTTTACAGTATTCCGGTAAAAAATTACCGGAACTTGTCCAAAATTACCGAAATCCGTTGAATCGGATTACCGAACTGTTCAGCTGTTGAGTTCGGTAAAACGTACCGAATGCTGTAACATTTACAAGTGTGTATCAACGTTATGTAATAAATCAAATTATTAAAATAAATTCACTGTATTTTATAAATTAAAGAAATTTATTATATATGTTTCTTAAATAATCATTCGAAAAAAATTGAGTGAATGTTAAGAAGTATAGAAAACTAATTGAATAAATCAATAATATAATTGTCAAGATAAATTAAACTAAATTAAATAGTTCCTAGAATAAATCAAATAAATTAAATTAGTGAAATGAAAGACACGAATTATTTTAATAAAAAAAATTTAATAAATAAAACGTAAGCTGGAAAAGCAATAGTTTTGAATTTGAGTTTCGCATTTTCAATTGTGAATTGAAATCTCATTTGAAAATAAAATTGAATTTAGGTCCAACTCGACTGGAAATCCAGCGTGAAATTTAAACCGAATTGTAAATCAGAAGAAAACAAAACCCATCGAAGCTTCTGTACCTTGTCTTCAGCTGAGTGATACCTCAAAGTGAAATCCAGTGTGTTGGGCTCAAATTGCATTTTCAGACCAAATTGAAAATATTGTTTATTTATGTTGTTCTTATTGTTCAGTAGGAAAGTTTCTCAGCCTTCGAATGAAACTACCCGAGTTTGTGCTAAATAGGCTAGTATTTGAGTTTGGGTAAAACATAGCATAAAACAGGTTCAAGAACTGGGTAGTTTTTATGATTTGATCATATCCGTAGAGGGTGTTTTTTTTTATCAAATATGATCATTTATATATTCCTAATGTGGAACCCAATACCCCGTAACAATCAATCCTACAAACTTTTTCGCCTTTAAACCATCAATTTTTTCCAATTAAACTCAATTAAAAGTCTCAATTTTCCTCCCAAAACCAAACACCCACATCCGAAAGGGCACGTGGACCCTCCAGCCAGCGCCTGCTGGGGAATTCCTCCCTGTTGTGATAGCGAACGGTTGCTGCTTAGCAACCAGCGGGAAGTCGGGCACATGCCCAAACGCACAAGAACCGTCTATTCATTCATCCATTCATTCAGACCAGAGCCCACTTGCCGATCGAGGTGGGCTGAAGAAGCAAAAACAAACAACCCACTATCCGCCCAGCCAACGCACCACGGCCGACTCTGCAGTGTTGATGAATTGAACCAGTCCGTACTACAGTAGTACCTAGAGCAGAGCAGCAAAAAATACTCACTCAAAACAAAAGCCCACTTCTCGGGCTGGCTGGCTGCCGGTGGAGCGGCTACTGGCGGCGCTCGATAATGACGAAACGAGCAATGTTTTCACGCTCGGTGGTGTGTAGGAAAGCTGGTGCGTGAGAGTTGCTGGTTTTTCCCATTGTTTGTGATCACGGTTGGAGCGTGAACTCTCAATGAATTCTCACCCATCCAGTCGGCAGCAGCAGCAGCAGCAGCGGATCAAATCGTTTTGCGAGTTGCAAACTTCGGGAGCGGCAAGCCACTTCCTGCACGGGAAAAAATCCGGTGCTCGAAACTAGTAAAATGGTTCATGATATCATGCAAAACGTATTTTTTCATGTTATGAATATACACCATGAATAAAAGTCATGAAATCATGAATCAGCTTACTATGATCCAACGTAACGCCATTATGGCGTTATGTTTTTGATTTTGATGCTGAAAGTGGCAACTTGATTCATGAAATCATGAAGCATCTGATTAGTAACCATAAATTATATTCATGAAAACATGCACTACTATTCATGATTATTGGCACCTGTCATTTATGATTCCAATTTTAGTGACGAAAACGGACAGTTTGGTTCATGATATCATGAAGCATTTCGTTTGGAACCACGAAAAAAACATGAAAACATGAACATTATTCATGATTCCATATAGGTACCATGAAGCGAGTTCATGGTAACATAGAAACATACTTATGAATATGAGAAAAAACGGATTCTTTCAGGAGTTTGATAAGTAAACGCATTTTTTATTTCAGTTTTGATTTCGATTCAATTTAAGTATATTACGGAAATGGCATGACAACAAAGGAAATGAGGAAACAATCGATAGCTTTCAGCAAATCACGTGTGCTCTTCGGCAGCTCCACGATCGACGCTGGTATTTTAAACATATAGGTTTGTAGAAACAGCCACAGTGGCCTAATACACGCCGGATACTGCAGGTTCAACACGTACGTTACGTGCATGCACATACATCTGGATTGCAGTATGTTTTCTGCTTTGTACTCGGAGCCGCCGAAAACCACGATAATGGATTTATCGGGTCGCGATGCTCCTACCGTGATTATTTGCGGCTGCATTTGGACATTTTCAAATTTTTTCCGAAGAAACTCCAATCGCTGGTTGATCTTCACTTCGACGTCACCCGCAGTCTACATGAAAAAAAAAGAAAGTAACCATACAAATATGAACTCAACAACAAAATAGCAAAAGATTGTTGAATTTTAAAAACATTTGTTTGTGACAATCGTAATCACAGTTTTAACCCTATTTTGTTTACGAGAAGTCTCGTTAATAAAGCAATAAAAAAACTGTTTTGTTTCTTGGGTAAATTAAAAAAAATATTTGTTCCACCGTTAATTTCGAAAGCGAATCGCTTTCCGGCCATCTGGTAGGTGATGTAGATGAGACGGAGAATGAGTGATTACTTCAATACCGCGTTTACCGATTTCATAGTTATGCGGATCAACTATATATGCATCCAGGTGTTCATCGAACACACAGGCCTTATATGTATGGCAGGCAAATGTTATTACTTCATTGCAATCACTTCACAAACAATCGTCATCAATGGTTCCAAAACCATATTTTTCAATGAAGCGATAACTTCAAACACCATTGCACGATTATAATTAGGCAAGCTGTGCAGAAATATGGTGAATTCTGTTCCAGTTTTCTGAATTGATGTTAGTAGATCATCATCAATATGCCTTCGCATATCCTGCCATAAGTCCTCGTGTTGATTCTCATCATCAACTATGGTATCACAATTTCGTGGTGTTGATAACTGCTCGGAATTAGATTCATTCCTGTGGTCTGAAGCATCAGCAACGCTCAAACAAAACAAAATAAATAAAAATTATCCTTTTTTTATCATATTTTTTGTGAAATTAGGGTAAACAGCGTAATTTGGACGCTCTTAAAAACCACTTTTATTTGGGCACTTCAATTTGATTTTGCTGGGAGTGTCCAAACTGAAATGGTTGAAGTTATCTATTACCTGTTATCTACTGGTGCAATATGTAGCCTCTTAGATCTCCAATCTTCCGGTTCAATTTGAGGGTGTTCCTTTCTTAGATGGCGTACAAAACATCTACTGTTTGTATATTTTCTGCCACAGTTTTCTTGGACGCATTTGAAATGACTGTGTTAGTTCAGATGGTGAGAAGTGACACTTGACAAATGTGCCATCAACACTTTTGCTTCAGGGAATCTCCGATTGCGAAGGAAACATACTAGTCCAGAGTTACTCATGGCGGGTGGTGTTGACTATAATAAATTGAAATAAAGGTTGTAGTAGTAATCTTGTATTTCGTTAGAAAAACAATGCATAAGGCGAAACTAAAACTTGCCTGCTTTTTTATTCACACACCAAAGCTATCACGCTAGATTAGTCAATATAGGGGAACTGTTCTATTTTTCATCTGATGCTCCCATATGCATCTCATTCTCAGAAAAATTGAAACATCAATTGATTGATTTCACTCCGGCATAAACAGAAAAAATGTGATAAAAGTGCGGAAGTAAGTATGGAATTCGAAAGTCAGACTTCCGAACTTTAATTTAGTGAATAGTCTTCAAAGCTGTCGATTTACAAAGATTTTCTAACTTACCTCCACTTCCAGTATGAAGCTGTCTTGAGTCTCTTTAACAGGAGGCTTCTAAACTATTTCCAAACTATCTAAAAACAAAAAAAATCAATCCTAAACATTATTTGACACAAATAGCTTATAGTTTCATGTGATTTTTGAATAAAAACGTTTTAATTTCACCTAATCGAATGAAAATCAAGATGAAAAAAAATTTTCCGCTAGGTTATGTTGCTGCTTCTTTTACTGCTGCTGCGGCTGCTGCTGTGTATCGTTGCTGCTGCGACTACGCGGTAAGCTGTTCTCTTGATGTTTTCACACTATAATTAAGCACAAGTTAGTTTTTTTCGAGCATTTGTTAGGATTTTTAAACCTTACCTGAAAATTACCGCCGACCGGTAGGCATGCTTCGATTGAATTGATGAAAATGTTTGACAGGTTGACAGCTTTGCGTTACGCTTATAGAGGACCATGAATCAAATTCATGGATACGTTTATGTATTGGTTCATGATTTTGGAATTTTAAGTTATAAAGCATGAATGAGGGGCATGATTCCATGACTCAGCGGTATGATATTTTATTCCGAGTTGGATTCATCAAAACGGGAATTGATTTATAATAACGCTTGTGGCGATCATGACTCATTTTCTAGCGAGCAGTTGTTATTATTCATGATAATTGTGGTTTTCGTCATGATATCATGAACCATAGTCATAATGTCATGAAGTGACACATTTTATGATTTCATGAATTTTTATTCATGAATCCGGCAACGGATTTTTTTCCGTGTGGCCTGTGGAAAGCGAAAGTCTTGTCGTCTTCTATTGTATGCAATGAGAGAAGTTCTTGACGGAGGGAAATTAGACGGTTGTTGTGCAACTCCAAAACTGCCTGATTAATGATATTACGGTGGAATCTTACATTGTTTATCCTTCTATCTTTGGCCAGACGAAAAGAGAGTCAAGTTCCATCAGCCGAGCAGACAGAGCAAATTTTCGATAAATCATCGTCGGTTGCCTAAAATACGGACCATCTGGCTGGAAAGCCGCTGTTTGTTTTCGGTCAACCGACGACGAAAGGCGACCGACCGACCGACCGGTCTTGTCTGATTAATTTTCCCTGTGATAAATTTAAAAAGGCGGCAGTCTTTCCACGCCAACTTCGTGGTTCATGGTTGCATGCATTTTTGGAGTCGCAGAAGAACAGGGGGGAATGACACTGACTGAGAGTGATGAGGGAAAAAAAGTGACAGTTAGCTCTTGAACCCCCAAGGGGTGACGCGGTCAAGTAGGCTGGTGTAACTTTTTATTTCGTCGAGTGAGTGTGTACTCCAGTTATTGTTTTTAAGTGCCCAGTGGAAGGTAAAAAGCTTCCATTGGTGCGAATCATTAGTCATACACGGCATGAGAGGAACCATTCGAGGGAAGACCTGCTTTCGTTTAACGAGTGTGCACCGTGCTCAAACTGGATTAGCTACTTGAGAGCAAGATTCGAGTGCGCTAAAACCGTCACTCAAACGTACTTTCACGGCTGCACACTTTCTCTGAGTTGCGATGCCCAGAATCACTAGAATCATTAATCTTTTGCATAAAAGCTAAGCTATAGTTTATTGGAGATCAATTTGTTCCGTTCTTTGCCGCTCTTCTCCAGTTTTATTGTGTTGCTCGTTTCCAGCCTATCCGTTGGTCGCTTAACCGGGTTGATAAATGACTTTGGCTTAATTAATATTAATTTATCCTGACTCTTCCCATCTCGTTGCTATGGAGATTGAGATGTAAGAATTGATTCCTTCTTAGTGAGAAAAAAATAACGCATTTTCATCTCGATTTAAAAGCATCCGAGCCGACGTCATAAAATTAACATATCCACATTTCTCAATCCGCTTGTCATGGGGCGTAAATTTATTCGATCCTGAGTCTCAGAATAGTTACAAACATTCCCAGTAGCACCAATCTAACGTTTGTCAATGTCTTCTTTTTTCTATTTTCCCCACAGCATGTAAACTCTACTCAAAGAGCAACCTGCGGACCAAATCGGACGGTGTGCAGTTCCTAAGGTTGAAGGAGGATTTCCCCGTCGGTGGGGAGATTGTGTCGTTGTATGCCTATCCGAGGAACTCGATTCTGATTGCCAGGACGGACAATTCCAGCGATGGCGAGTACTTCAAGCTGAAGGAGGTCAACGCGACCGTGGTCAGTGTGATACTTAACCGGAGCTTGGATCAGCTGGTGGATAGTGACACTCCGCAGAGCATACTGAAGTTCAGTGTGTTCTGCAGCGGGACGTCGATGGCCATGAAGCAGGATAATGTGAGTTTGATTGTTAAATAAGATTTTATTGCACGCTATGAGTTTTACGAATGTCACCATACTGAGTTCCTATACGAACGCAGGGCGCCTAAATGGCCCACCGATGTATTTTTGAGTAGGATTTGTCGTTAGCTGTAAACGAGTTGGTTTTCTGGAGGTCAAGAGTTTGATGCCCAATATAGTAGGATGTCTTTTCGGGTGGCTAAAAAGAATAAGAACTTAGGCTACTAAAGCTTTTAAATTTTTCCAATAATTATTACATTGGATTGTTTCGTTCGTGGTCGATTATGTATTTCTTGAGTTCACATAGTAGACTCTATCAGGCTTGAGTCATTTAATATCTGGACGCACTGTTTATTTTTGATTTGGACTTGGAAGGTTTTAACCACAGTTTGTTTTAAAATGTTTATTCTTTTAGTGCTGAAGAGTTCGTCTCGATTCGTTTTGCTTCAAAGAAGTTATACTTGATGGAAGCCGCGAACCGAAATTTAGTTTAAGACACCCACTTTGGTCAGGTTTAAAAATCGCCAAGTCGTTGAAATTTGCTAAACCGACCGTGTGCAGCGTTCTCTAACTTTTCCTTGAGCGGCATACTATCAATCGGCAGGATCATAGAAAGCAAGTACCCAGGGCTCTGGGATTATAATTGCATCAAGAATTTCATTGCCTGCCACTGCATCGTCGAAAGGATTCATCTGCGAGACGGGTTTCGATCTTTTCAGACCATTCGGCAATCTGACCTGAAGCAGAATCTAGTGGCCATAATAAAAGCCCGGAAGTTGTACTATGAGGTTCTTACGAAGCACGAAGGATGCCTCCTAATGGATGACAAAACGTACGTGAATATGGATTATGGGCAGCTCCCTTGACTATAAAGCCGCTGGTAATGTCCCTCGAAAGTTCAAATTCGTTTTTGTCGATAAATTCGTAAGAACGCTTATGATCTGGAAAGGTAAAAAACGAAGCAACTCGACCTATTTGCAATCCAATCGTAGCAATTGGCGTCCTGCAGTAAAACTATTGCAGCATATGCGAACTCTATTTGTGAAAATACAAACTAATGAACCAATGATGATTCTTATATATCTTAGTAGTTTCATTGGTTTACAATCATGAACGTTAATTTACGGAGTTCGCAATTATTCCCAGAGAATACCACAAATCAACAGGTAGAAATTAACATTAGCTTCTTGTACAATACATATTTTTAATGATTTTGTAAAAAAAATCCCTCAAATTGTTTCTTAAAAATATCAATGGTATATTCTTGGAATTATGTTTTTGTTTAGAATTATCTTAATACTGGGGGGAAGCTCAAACAACTGTTTTCCGTCTTACTTTTTCTCACTAACGCCCTTTTTTTCGCGACAAAAAGTAATTTTACTGAACATGTTTACAAAACTCACCGCTTTTTGATATTAATTTTTGTTTGATCATCACTCAGGGGCTGGTGGCAGGTCACTTTTTAGTGACTTGGTCACTATTTTGAGCCTAGTCACTAAAAAGTCACTATTTGCAGACAAAAGTCACTAAAGTCACTATTTTTCGGAAAATGGTCACTAAAGTCACTATTTTCGTACTGCCGATTGTAAAAAGTTTAAAAAAATCACTTGTACCTATTGTTCAATAGTCAACCAAATAAGCGATCTGACCACACTATATAATCTCGAGAAATATACACAAAAAAAACTAGCGAACGCTGTCCACCTGAGATGTCTGGAAAACCTACTTACATGAATGACATAATCTTGAGGCTATTCTATGCCAAACAAACTAACTTAACTCTGAATAGCCCTTAAGTTTTGAAGGATAGTTTGAATGAGCTGAAACTAACAAGGTTATTCGATGATATCTGTAGACGTTTCAGAATATTAATTAAATATGTTTGAATATTTATCGTAGATTTGTAAAGCCCAAAGGCTACGGTTACTACAAAATATCTTAAATTCTGAACTCAAGGTCAGTTTTTATGAACCTGAACATCCCGAGATAATCTGACTGGTGAGCTTACAGAAGCTTCATTGAATGTGTTTGAATGCATAGCGTAACTTTTCATAGACTATAAAGCTACACCCAAAATAAAAAAGCAAGATTATAATGCAATTTCGCATGATTTGCAAAAAATGCAACATTGGTAGTGGGCAAAAAAGCAACACATCAATTCGAGAAAAATTCAATGTGTGCGTGAGGTTGTGCAGTTGATAAGTAGTAGTAAATTCAATGGCACATAAAAAGATCTCAAACCTTAACAGAGATTCGAACCGCGGCCGTCAGCATGACGGCATCTTCGTTGTAACCATCCAATCACCGACAAGTTGAGGTGAACGGAATAAAAGCCCTACAGTTGCTTCGGTTGTCGAGGCACTCAACTTTACAACAATGAAGCAAATGTCGGTCGCACACTTACATGGCTTCGTGTATTTCATAAAACGCATGGTGACTTGATAAGAGGGCGATAGGAGGGTGATGACGAGTGCAAATAAAAATAGAATACTTTACAGCGGAATAGCAACAGTGGCAAATGGCGTAGCGGCGTTCTGTGTCATTGTCTCACCCATATTGAGAAGTTTGTTGACGGTTGAACAAAAATCTCAACGGTGGCTGCGACTGTCGAGGCACTAAGCACACAGCGATAACCGCTTGCACACACTTGCATGGCTTTGTTCATACCATAAAAAGCTTTGTGGATCATGATGGGCAAAACTGCCTTTTCAGAATCATGCGGATTTCTCCAAGATATGATTGCAAAAACTGCTATTGCATTTTTGCTACAATTTCAACTTTTGGGTGTAACTTTAAGATTATAAATTATGAACTCAGGGGCAGTTTTGATGACCTAGAATATCCTAAAATATCTCATTATACGGTTGACCTTCAAAAGACTCAATTAATTTGGTCGAATACATATTGTTATACTATGTTAAGTCCAATAAGATTTTAAGCTACAATTCAAAACTTAAAATCTACAGCTGTAGATTTGATGGTTTGAATTCCAGGAAAGTTTTGATAACCTAGAAGATCCGAAGATTATCTTCATGTGTATTCTTACTTTTGAAAATATTCACTGAATACACTTGAATACGTGACGTAACTTTATATAGCCCAAAAAGCTACTATAACTATCGTAGATTTCACGTTCTGAACTCCAGGACGGTTTGGATTACATAGAGGATCTCATAGTTATACAATATTGACTTTTGACCTTCCGAAAGGTTGATTGAATATTTTTGCACTACGTATGGTCACCAGCTCAAATAACTATTTTACAACTGTAGATCTGATGTTTTGAACTTAAGGACAATTTGGAGTACCTAGAATATCCCAAGATTGTCGCATTATGTATGCTGGTCTTCCAAACTATTCAATCATTATTGTTAAATACATATGGTCTCTTTGCACACTCTAAACACCTACTGTTTATAACTGTAGATCATATGTTATGAGCTCAAGGACAGTTTGGATGATCTAGATCATCCCCGTGTATCTCATGATGTTTTTTTACGTTCGAAAATATTCACTGAATATGGTTGAATACGTAGCCTCTCAGAGAGATGCAAAAATATATATGGAACCTCTCAGAAAGATGCAAAAATATATAAGGTTTATCAACAAAAATTCAATAATACGTATGGATATGAACAATATTCTAAAACAACGCTTTACACTATTAATAAGGCATTTATTATTTCTTCCTTAACATCTTCATATTCAGGATGTTCTAGGTCGTCAATTAGGTTAACTCATATACTTTTATTATTTCCAGATAGAAAAATTGATGGAAAACAAATTTTTCTAAGACAGTATACACTTATATTCAGTCTGTGTGATTTTATGCAGCCATTATCCTTTTGGGGTTACATATGACCTCTTAGGCCTGAAAGAGTTAATATACAAGGCTTAACATTTATGAATTTTTCAATAGATTCAATGAATTTTTCGAAATCAACAATGTTCTCTACTGAAATTGATGCGTAGAAATACATCCGATCGGTTGGTGCAAAGAAATACTAATGCTCAAAACCTGACAATTTTTCGTGACGGTCGCAATGCGATTTCTTTAAATTGTACCAAAAACCACACGAAAACAAAGACGTGGTCATATGTCAAAAGTCTGGTTTGCAGAACTCGTTTATGAAATTTTACCAATGCCTCAACCCACCATCAGTTGCATCCAGTTAAAGGTCCAAGTATGTTGTGAAAATCACCTAGTTACTTCCGAGATTCAGGTCAACTATGATCTTCTTATTGACGAATGGAACTTGTTAAAACGCTAGCTGCTGACCTTGTGTACAGAATTGAGGAGTATTTGAACCAGTTGTTTACTAAGAAAACGACTGTAGGTGAGCCTTAATACCCTCAGGTGATTAGAGTACTGAAAACAGCTTCACATGGCAACGGCTCAAAACAGAAATTGAGAAGCAAGATATGTCAGAAGTAATTCTTGCACAGATCCTTTTTACTTAAAGGGCGAACACGAAATTATTGCGACACATTCAACAGGGCATAACATTTTTACCATTGACTAAAAATCAACCAAATTTTGCACATTTTCTCATTGATGTGTATTGTTTACATGCTGTCTCGAAGTCGTGTTTTTCGATTCAACGAAAATGGAGGTGAACCAACGCGAGTCGAGAACAAATTCTTTCCAAACACCTGGAATTTCCTGACCTGTCGCACCGGCAGTTGGGAAAAATGTTGAACATTCACCATTCAACCGTCTCCAGAGTGTTGAAGCGGTTTCAGGAGCGGTTGACGTTGGACCATGGCAAAGGAGCTGGAAGAAAACCGGGACCGGAGAACAAAAAGACGGAGGGAAAGGTGAAGCGGATGATTAAAGCAAATCCCAACGTCTCAAGCCGTGATTTGGCTAAAAAGATCGGCATGTCGCAGAGCTACGTCCAGAATGCAAAGAAGAGAGCTGGACTACATACATACAAGGAACAGAACTTCCCAAACCGCGATGAGCGGCAACAATCGACGGCTAAAACTCGGGCACGGAAGCTCTACGAGAAGATGCTGACAAAATATGGCTGCTGTGTGATGGACGACGAAACGTATATAAAAGCCGATTTTAAGCAAATTCCAGGGTTGGAGTTTTCACCGGCAAGAGCAAGTTCTATGTGGACGACAAATTTAAGAAGAAGAAAATGTCGAAGTTCGCCTCCAAATATCTCATTTGGCAGGCCATCTGCTCTTGCGGACTGAGGAGTGAGCCTTTCGTGACAAAGGGCACAGTAAATGGCGAGATCTACAAATCTGAGTGCCTCGCGAAGCGCTCTTTTGCCGTTCTTGCAGCAGCACGACGAAGCTCCACTATTTTGGCCAGATTTGGTATCATGCCACTATTCTAAAAGTGTCCTGGAGTGGTATGAGGCCAATTCTGTCCATTTTGTTCCAAAGAACATGAATCCGCCAAACTGTCCGGAGCTGCGCCTGGTAGAGCAGTACTGGGCAATGATGAAGCGGGAACTTCGGAAGAGCAAGAAGACAGTCAAAGACGAGAAGGACATGTTAAGAAAATGAAAAAAAAAAAACTGAGAAACTGGTACCTGATGACACTGTAAAGACTTCGATGGAGGGCATCAAGCGAAAATGCGTTCAATTTTTGCACTCAAGGCTCCATCGATTAACTTTTCTTTTGATTTTTGAAGTAAATATATGTATAAAACTACCCTAAAATTTTGGTTTGATTCTAAACATTATAAGAAAACGGGCATGACATTTTCTGTGTCGCAATAATTTCGTGTTCGCCCTTTATTAGGCTTGAGTCATTTAATATCTGGACGCACTGTTTATTTTACTGAGGCGACCCTAGTGGTCGGATTTGGAAGGTTTTAACCACAGTTTGTTTTAAAATGTTTATTCTTTTAGTGCTGAAGAGTTCGTCTCGATTCGTTTTGCTTCAAAGAAGTTATACTTGGTGGAAGCCGCAAACCAAAAATTAGTTTAAGACACCCACTTTGGTCAGGTTTAAAAATCGCCAAGTCGTTGAAATTTGCTAAACCGACCGTGTGCAGCGTTCTCTAACTTTTCCGTGAGCGGCATACTATCAATCGTCAGGATCATAGAAAGCAAGTACCCAGGAGCTCTCGGATTATGATCGCATCAAGAATTTCATTGCCAGCCACAGCATCGTCAGAAAGGATTCATCTGCGAGACGGGTTTCGATCTTTTCAGACCATTCGGCAATCTGGCCTGAAGCAGAATCTAGTGGCTATAATAAGAGCCCGGAAGTCGTACAATAAGGTTCTTACGAAGCACGAAGGATGCCTCCTTATGGATGACAAACCGTACGTGAATATGGATTATGGGCAGCTCCCTTGACTATCAAGCCGCTGGTAATGTCCCTCGAAAGTTCAAATTCGTTTTTGTCGATAAATTCGTAAGAACGCTTATGATCTGGAAAGGTAAAAATGAAGGAACACTCGAAGCAACTCGACCTATTTGCAATCCAATTGTAGCAATTGGCGTCCTGCGGTAAAACTATTGCAGCATATGCGAACTCTGTTTGTGAAAATACAAACTAATGAACCAATGATGATTCCTTTATATCTTAGTAGTTTCATCGGTTTACAATCATGAACGTTCATTTACGGAGTTTGCAATTATTCCCAGAGAATAACCACAAATCAACAGGTAGAAATTAACATTAGCTTCCTGTACAATACATATTTTTAATGATTTTGTAAAAAAATCCCTAAAATTGTTTCTTTAAAATATCAATGGTATATTCTTGGGATTATGTTTTTGTTTAGAATTATCTTAATACTGGGGGGATGCTCAAACAACTGTTTTCCGTCTTACTTTTTTTCACTAACGCCCTTTTTTTCGCGACAAAAAGTAATTTTACTGAACATGTTTACAAAACTCACCGCTTTTTGATATTAATTTTTGTTTGATCATCACTCAGGGCTGGTGGCAGGTCACTTTTTAGTGACTTGGTCACTATTTTGAGTCTAGTCACTAAAAAGTCACTATTTGCAGACAAAAGTCACTAAAGTCACTATTTTTCGGAAAATGGTCACTAAAGTCACTATTTTCGTACTGCCGATTGTAAAAAGTTTAAAAAAAAATCACTTGTACCTATTGTTCAATAGTCAACCAAATAAGCGATCTGACCACACTATATAATCTCGAGAAATATACACAAAAAAAACTAGCGAACGCTGTCCCGCCTGAATGTCCTGGAAAACCTACTTACATGAATGACATAATCTTGGGCTATTCTATGCCAAACAAACTAACTTAACTTTGAATAGCCCAAAAAGTTGTTGTTACAATTGTAGACCTTAAGTTTTGAAGGATAGTTTGAATGAGCTGAAACTAACAAGGTTATTCGATGATATCTGTAGACGTTTCAGAATATTAATTAAATATGTTTGAATATTTATCGTAGATTTGTAAAGCCCAAAAGGCTACGGTTACTACAAAATATCTTAAATTCTGAACTCAAGGTCAGTTTTTATGAACCTGAACATCCCGAGATAATCTGACTGGTGAGCTTACAGAAGCTTCATTGAATGTGTTTGAATGCATAGCGTAACTTTTCATAGACTATAAAGCTACACCCAAAATAAAAAAGCAAGATTATAATGCAATTTCGCATGATTTGCAAAAAATGCAACATTGGTAGTGGGCAAAAAAGCAACACATCAATTCGAGAAAAATTCAATGTGTGCGTGAGGTTGTGCAGTTGATAAGTAGTAGTAAATTCAATGGCACATAAAAAAGATCTCAAACCTTAACAGAGATTCGAACCGCGGCCGTCAGCATGACGGCTCTTCATTGTAACCATCCAATCACCACGACAAGTTGAGGTGAACGGAATAAAAGCCCTACAGTTGCTTCGGTTGTCGAGGCACTCAACTTTACAACAATGAAGCAAATGTCGGTCGCACACACTTACATGGCTTCGTGTATTTCATAAAACGCATGGTGACTTGATAAGAGGGCGATAGGAGGGTGATGACGAGTGCAAATAAAAATAGAATACTTGACAGCGGAATAGCAACAGTGGCAAATGGCGTAGCGGCGTTCTGTGTCATTGTCTCACCCATATTGAGAATTTGTTGACGGTTGAACAAAATCTCAACGGTGGCTGCGACTGTCGAGGCACTAAGCACACAGCGATAACCGCTTGCACACACTTGCATGGCTTTGTTCATACCATAAAAAGCTTTGTGGATCATGATGGGCAAAACTGCCTTTTCAGAATCATGCGGATTTCTCAAGATATGATTGCAAAAACTGCTATTGCATTTTTTGCTACAATTTCAACTTTTGGGTGTAACTTTACGATTATAAATTATGAACTCAGGGGCAGTTTTGATGACCTAGAATATCCTAAAATATCTCATTATACGGTTGACCTTCAAAAAGACTCAATTAATTTGGTCGAATACATATTGTTATACTATGTTAAGTCCAATAAGATTTTAAGCTACAATTCAAAACTTAAAATCTACAGCTGTAGATTTGATGGTTTGAATTCCATGAAAGTTTTGATAACCTAGAAGATCCGAAGATTATCTTCATGTGTATTCTTACTTTTGAAAATATTCACTGAATACACTTGAATACGTGACGTAACTTTAAATAGCCCAAAAAGCTACTATAACTATCGTAGATTTCACGTTCTGAACTCCAGGACGGTTTGGATTACATAGAGGATCTCATAGTTATACAATATTGACTTTTGACCTTCCGAAAGGTTGATTGAATATTTTTGCATACGTATGGTCACCAGCTCAAATAACTATTTTACAACTGTAGATCTGATGTTTTGAACTTAAGGACAATTTGGAGTACCTAGAATATCCCAAGATTGTCGCATTATGTATGCTGGTTTTCCAAGCTATTCAATCATTATTGTTAAATACATATGGTTCCTTTGCACACTCTAAACACCTACTGTTTATAACTGTAGATCATATGTTATGAGCTCAAGGACAGTTTGGATGATCTAGATCATCCCCGTGTATCTCATGATGTTTTTTTACGTTCGAAAATATTCACTGAATATGGATGAATACGTAGCGTTACTTTGTATAGCTCAAAAAGCTGTAGTTACTACTGTAGATCTTAAGTTATGCACTCAAGGACAGTCTTCCAAAATCTTAGTCTTACATCTTCCAAAAGGTGTATTCAATATATTTGAAAACATATCATATCCTTACATAACCCTAAAAGCTACTGTTACAACTGTAGATCTGATGTTTTGAGCTCAAGTACATTTTGGATGACCTGGAACCTCTCAGAAAGATGCAAAAATGGATGGATATGAACAATATTCTAAAACAACTACACTATTAATAAGGCATTTATTATTTCTTCCTTAACATCTTCATATTCAGGATGTTCTAGGTCGTCAATTAGGTCAACTCATATACTTTTTATTATTTCCAGATAGAAAAATTGATGGAAAACAAATTTGTCTAAGACAGTATACACTTATATTCAGTCTGTGTGATTTTATACAGCCATTATCCTTTTGAGGTTACATGTGACCTCTTAGGCCTGAAAGAGTTAATATACTTTTTAAGAGCGACGGCAACGGCAGCGAATGCTGTTCTGGATCCGGTCGTTGAAGCTTGGAACAGCGGTGCCGGTGCAACCATTGGCCTTTTGATGGAGGACAACGAGTTGAAGCCTCATCAAAGGGGCCAGAACACCGAAGGAAACATGGGAGAAACTACGAGAAAACAACGCTAACCTCGAAGGTGTCGCTTCTAAAGAAACTGTATGACTAACGGTATTCCGTATTCGAAATGGAGGAGTTATTCGAGCGGCTAACGGTTGCAGGACAGAAACTAGATCGTAATCTGCAAGTTGTAGTGGTCCTCTGGAACCTGGATTCTTTCAACACTTTGATCACTTTGAGTTGGAAACAAGGGCAAATGACGAGCTCACTCTGGATCTGGTCAAGTCGAAGCTAGTGGATGAGGTGTCGAAGCGCAGTTCCGGTTCACAAGAAGGGGATCTGGTTTGAAGGCGGATTGGAAGAAGCAGCTTGCGAGGAAGTCCCAAACAAATTTAATCAGGAGTGTTCGTTTGCGGCGAGGAGTGGCTTCAAATCGGCACATTCGTGGGTGTTCGATTCGGGAGAAACCTTCCACATTTGTGCGAACCTGGACCAGTTCGTGGCATTGGATGATAGTGAGCAGCAGGACGTGATTCTAACGGACGGCAAGAAAGCTGTCACCAAGGGGATTGGATCGTGCCAACTGGCGTTCTTATCTCCCAAGGGTGAACGGTCCAAAATAACGCTCAAGGATGCTCTTTATGTTCTGGACTTCGAGTCGAACCTCATCTCAGTGAAGGTTGCTACTATCGTTTTCAATGCCAGCGGATGTCGTATAATCAAGGATGAGAAAGTCATCGGAAGTGCCACATCATCTGGAGGGTTGTACTACTTGACATTCGCCCATGAAGCGTTAGCGTCGAGAGAATGCAAATATACATCAAGTTGTCAGCACACGTGGGATCGCCTTTTGGGGCACCGTGATCCTGATTATTCGGGAGCATGAAAGCAAGAAATTGGTATCCAGAATCAAGATCGAGGATTGTGGCTGCCGTGTAGTCAGGGAATGTTGCCTGGAGGATAAGCTGACATGGTTCCCGTTTCCGAAGAAGTCCGATCGCAAATTAAGCCAAGCTCTGGATCTAAACCACTCTGACGTATGCGGTCCTATGCGAACTCTAACAGCTGATTGCCCCGAAGATCACTGGTCACATGCCGGTGAGGTCGATCGACATAACGAACTGGAATCTGCCAGCCAACGCAGAACTCGCTGACCCTACCTTCAATTAACGAGGTAGGATTGATATGCTTCTAGGAGCTGATATTTTTTGGGATATAATTAAGGCTGATCGTATCACCCTTGCTGAGAACCTTCTTTCACTCAGAGAAACTGAACTCGGATGGGTGATTGAAGCAGTGATTCGAAACCAACACTCGTCATTCACCGTACGTACTGCACCACTGTCGTCGATTTGGGCGACTTACTGACACGTTTTTGGGAGATCGAAGGAGCTGACGACCTGAAAAGAGTTTCACCGACCACTAACAACGACTGCATTCAGCACTTCCACAGCACCTTCCAACGCCTTCAGGATGGAAGATTTGTAGTGCGACTTCCATTTAACGAAGGAAAGAGTGTTAGATTCAGGAAAGAAGGAAGTTAAAATAAGCCCTAGCGAGATGCCAGGGTCTGCTTTATCTTGCCACATCATTGTGTTCTTCTGGGCCAGGTAGTGCCACAACGAAATTGAGAGTCGTCTTCGACGGTTCCGTGAAATCGACGACCGGAGTTTCAATCAATGAAACGTTGAAGGTCAGTCCAACTGTCCAAAGGGATTTTGTGTTGATTCTACTGAACTGAATTCGATTCGTCTCCATTGTTGACATACTGAAGATGTTTCGTGAAATATTGATGTATGGGGATGCTACACTTTTATGGGATGCCTGCACACTGTTGCTAAAGGTATTCGACTTGCTCATGGTGACCTACGGGATGGCTTCGTCACAGCTCCTTGCTACGACGGCACTCTTGCAACAAGCTGATGACGGCAAGGTACTGTTTCCTTTGGCAGCCTCAGTACTGAACAAATCCTTCCACATTGGTGATGCTCTTTGTGAAGCGAATACGATTGAGGAAGCCAAACTATTGTGCCAAAAACTGCTGGAGTTGCTGCGAAGTGACGGTTTTTGCTGCGCATAAATGGTACTATAATGAACCAGTGATCCTGGAAAAGATCCCGAAGAACCTCTGGAGTACTACATTCGATTTGGAGGATACAAATGCCAGGGCAGTCGTGAATACTCTGGGTGTGGTGTGGTGTGCTCTCCAGGATCGTTTTTCGTTTAGTATTTCAGCGCTTGAAGAGAACTACCAGTCGATGACCTGTTGAAAGATACTCAGTAAAATAGCTTAGTTCTTTCATCCGCTGGGTCTTTGCAGACGGGTACCTACAACAGCAAAATTGATTTTTCGTGAATTGGATTACTGAACCTCAACTGGGATGAAGAAGTACCGGAGGTCAGTGCGAAATACTAGCGTGAACTTCGAGAAGAGCCTTGTGCACTAAATGGTCACTGTGGCTTCTGTTGAACTTCATGGCTTCGGTGACGCCTCTGATGAAGCGTATGGGGCGTGCCTGTATACAAGGCTGGTACAATCAAACGGTTATGTAACGATGGCACTTGTGTGTACCAAGTCTCGAATTTTCCCGAGAAAAATCAGGTATGAATAAGACCATCACTACTCTAAGAGCGGAACTCCGCTCTTTGCTGAACAATTGCTGCCATGGAATTGCAGTTTACTTCTGTAGCGCTGTGGAGTGATTCGACGATCGCGTTGAGCAGGATTCGAAAATCCCCAGCTATTCTTCAGCAGTTTGTTGCGAATAGGGCTGCCGAAATACAACAGCTTACGAATCAATTCAATTGGCGCTATATTTCGACGAGTGACAACCTTGACGAGGGTGGCCACAGACTCGGGAAAATCGGGAAATGCGGGAAAAAGGCGGGAATTTCAAAAGTCATCGGGATTTTTGGCATATGGAAGGAACCATACTCACACCTTTTTCAAATGATTTGAGTAGCGTTTTTGTCATTTACTCGGTTCAGCGGTGGTCAATTTTAACATCTTTATAGTTGATTTGCATCAGCAAACTTAAAAAAAAAACCAGCTAAAACAGACCAACTTTGCGTTCCGTGCACCGGTGTAGTATTTCTTGTTGTTTAACCCATCAACACCTATCATCTTGTCAATCATAAAATATCCATAGATCGAAGTTTTGTTTTTTCAGAGACCGAGAATTTTTCGCAAACTTTTTACCATGGATTGGTTTGAGTGGTGGTGAGTGTGTGAATGCATGCATTTCATTTAAACAAATTTAGATAGTGCTGATAGTGATAGATAGCGCCACGCCAACCTATGACAAGAAGCACTATCTGCGACGTTTCAACATGCCAAGGGATATGATCCTAGACATTATGCGACAACTAGAGTCAATCAAATGATGACTTTTTCCAGTTGTTGCGATGCAGCTGGATATGTTGGCCTTAGTGTTACATAGGTGCACTGTAGCCTAACGGATGTTGGCGTATGTCCTCAGCTAGTTCTCTCAACGAAAACTTGGGGTGGGTGACCCAGAAAAACGTTTGCAAATCTGTCCTTAAGACTTACGGCCCGCAGTATTTACGCCCCCAATATCGGAAAAGGTTAACTGATGGACAAAAATTTCCTCCCAAAAGTTCGAAAAAAATCTTGTAAATTCAGTGCACTTAGAAACTCAGGTAACTTATCAGAAGCTCGGTATACTTTTTAGATTTGACTTAGACTTACACGAGGTTTAGCTATTCTCCCTGATGTCAAAGGAACATATCATAAAATCAGGGAACTTTCCAGAAATTAAGGGTTCTTCCTAGAAGTTCAGACAACTTTCCTGAAATTCAGATTGTTTCCTAGAAATTCAGGGAATTGTCCACAAATTCAAGGAGCTTACAACGAGTTCAGGGAAGTTTCCAAAAGTAAAGGGTTCTTCACAGAAGCTCAGGTAACTATCCAGAAATTCAGGGGACTCCCAGAAGTTAACAAAATTTATCAGATTATTTTGGGTATTTTTCAGAAGATCATAGAACTACTCAAGATGTTCAGAGAACTTCCCATAAATTCAAGGAACTTTCCAGATAATTAGAGAACAGTCAAGAAATTCATGAATCTTTTCAACAGTTTGCGGGTCTTCCTAGAAGTTTAGTGAACTTCTTAGAATTTCATGAAACTTGCTAGACATATACAGAACTTCCTAGAAGTTTAGCAAACATGTAGGAGTTCAAGAAACTTCCTTGAAGTTCAAGGTTCCTCATGAATTCAAAAAACTTCTCAGAACTTCAGGAAATGCTCACAAAGATCATGGAACTCCCCCAAAGATCAGGAAACATTCCAAACGGTCAGCAAACATCTCAGACGTTCAGAGAACGTCCCATAAATTCGGAGAATTTTCCAGAAGTTCAGGGAACTTTCCAGAAGCTCGAAAAACTCCCGGATGCTCAGGGGATTCAGCAATTTAGGATTTTTTTCAGTAGTCCTGCGATCTTCCAAGAATTTCAGAAAACTTCTCCCAAGATCGGGAAACTTTCCAGAATTTCAGAAAACGTCCCAGATAAACAGGAAACTGAATTTTTTGAGCATTCGAAAAGTTTAGGACACATTCAAAGGATTTTTCCATAAGTTTGGGAGCTTCCTAGAACTTCAGGGACCTTTCAAGGTGATCGAGAAACTTTCCAATCGTTCCGAAAACAGCCCAAAAGTATTTAATTTTCAAGAAGAACTTAAACTTTTTACTACTCGATAATTTTTCGAACCCAACCAAAACGAGAATAAAGAAACCAACTACTTTTTAATCAAGTTCATAGAATTTCCACCTACTCACAATCTTGGAGATAATAAAAAGTTCTTGTACGGTTTAACAACATCTCGGTAATGCTAACTATTCCACAGAAATTCCAGGGCCTCCAAGATTTTTTTTTTTCAATTTCTCGTAATTTATTTAAATATGTGTGATATTCTGCTTTTTATCACAGAATATGTACCTGCTGGAAGTTAAAACAACTTCTGGGAAGCGAAATCTGATTTTCTAAGTTCCCGTCATTTCCAGAAAGTTGTTCCTGTTGCATGGATGATCAGCAAACTTTTTGGAAGTTCATCCAAGTTTTCAGAAACGTTAATATTTTTTCGGCAATTCAATGAACTTCTCTAAAGTTCCACCATTTCTCTTCTCGAAAGACAGCGAGCAAACTTCATGATTATCGGAAACCTCCAATTCTTTTATTCAACTACCGAGAAGTTGAATCATTTTCTGGCATGTTCATTATAGATATTTCCACCCAATCTTCATAGATATTGTGAAATTCATTAAATTAAATTTTTAAAGAGTGCGTTCAGTAAGAAACTAAGAAGCTTAAATAAGTTCTGAAATGATGCAACATAGGTTGGTAGCTCAGAGATTTAGCTACGCGTAATTTATATTAACTCATCTTAACAGTCGGGAAAATAAAGGCAAAAATGCGGGAAAAATTCGGGAAAAATGCGGGAATTTTTATATTAAGATTGTGTGGCCACCCTGGACCTCGCTTGGCGAAGAATTTAATTCATCGTTGCTTACGGTGGAATGGACCTGCACCCCAGCTACCACCGGTACCTGAAGGCAAACTTTCCGAAATTCGACAGAGTGCCTGTTTGGCTGTGACAGCATCCATGAAAAGGCTGCCGATTTTGAGATAATTTCGAATTTCGAGAAGCTTCAAAGCAGCATGGGATGTGGTTCGATTTGCGTTCTACAATATCTCGAAGAAAAAGAAGACCAAGATGCTGTCAAAAGGGTTAATATTAATCAGGCTTTGAAGCTGATTGTACGCTTGGTCCAGCGAGAAGCTTTCCAACCGGAATTGCCAGCTCGATAAAAACGATATCGCGAGCAGGATATCGTTTTTATCGAGCCAGCAAATAACCAAACAGAACTTTGAAGCAAAGTTTCGTCACCAAAACTCGAGCTCGGAAATTGTTCCAGCAGGTTTGGAAAAAAATGGATTTCGGACAGCTTCCTGGTCAAAAATTCAACATGGCGACGGCACGATGAGATGTTCCTGCGAAGTTTAGGTTTGCTGTTATGGACAAATTTTCCAATAAACTGATGATTTGCAGGGGATATGCAGCTGTGGAGCAAAGACCAAAGTGTTCCTAACGAATAAAACGATGGACTCGAAGCTGTACAAGAAAGAATGCCTCAAAAACCGTGTACTAACTTCCATTAAAGCCCATAAAGGTCCCGTGAAGTTTTGGCCAGATTTGGCGAGTTGCCACTACAGCCGGGAGGTCATCCAGTGGTACCGCGATAATAACGATTTCATCGATAAAAACATAGAACCACCAAGCTGCCCGCAGTTCCGGCCCATCGAGAGATTTTGGGCAATAATGAAGCGGAAGCTTAAGAAAAGTGGAAGAACGGCTCGAGATGACCAAAATATGGAACAAATGTGCCAAGAAACTTGACTCCGGAGGTGTGCAGCGTTTGATGGGAGGATTAAAGAAGAAAGTGCGAATGTTTATTAGATACGAAGAGAAATTATTTGTATTCATATGTTTTCCTTAAAGCACAGTAAATTACCTTTGTTTTGATGTATTAAACTTATTTTTACGTCAATCCGTTACAATCCGAGATACAGATGTTTTTATTATTCCGGATTCTTAATGGACATAGCTATAGACTTCCGGTTGGTTAATTTCTTCCTGCTCGATTATTTTGCAAAACATTCTGGTATGTATTCAATTGGTTCTATGTGTAAATACCTTACAAAACATTTTGAACTTCTTTCAATAATTTACTGATTCAGATAATCATAAATAAATCCTAGAGAGTTTGAACTGTTTAGTGGAATACCTGTAACTAGAAATGAAAAGAAAAATTTGTATTTTCCACTTAATTCCAACTACCTTGGCTTATCTTGACAGATACGCGTATTTCGTCTTCAATGTGCAGACTACTTCAGTGTCTCGTACTAATAACTCGACTGTCGACACGATTATTAATACGAGACACTGAAGAAGTCTGCACGCGTATCTGTCAAGATAAGCAAAGGTAGTTGGAATTAAATGGAAAATACTAATTTTTCTTCTCATTTCTAGTTAATCATAAATGTTTGATTCGATTTAATTTAAATTTTTGTCGAAAATTCAAGTTACAATCCGACGCTGCCTCAATTGAAGCACTCTCAGATGTCTATCGTATCATGAATAACAATCCGAAAAAAACAGCCCGAAGCCGTAGCAATAATAAGAACTACAACCGTTCCGGTTCATTCTCACTTGTCGGTCCCTTATTTATGGGTTTATCACTCTTCCTCCTCACTTGTCACAAGCGATAATCTGATTTCACGGTTCCCCTCTATCTCTTCCCCATGCGCCTCACTCCGATCATCGCTCGTCGACACCGGGAAACGCTCCAAACCCGGCACTCCACCGACGAACGGCGGCGGCATCATTGTTTGTACTTCGGGCGGGTGCTGTTGTCTACCGTGCCTCTGTCCTGTCGTGAATCTGTGTGACCGCGCCGAGAACAGCAGTCGTCATTTTTCACAATTACTGTTTACATTGAAGATATTAACGATAATGATCCCGAATTTATCAATCAACCGTATGCGATAACGGTGGACGAATCAACGCCAATTGAGACGGTGGTGTTTAATAGAATTAAGGCAATTGATCGTGATAAGCCAAACACGCCGAATTCCGACATTGAGTACGCGATCGCACCGAAGCAGATCAAGAGCGGCGACTTCCCGTTTCGTCTGGAAAGCTCCCAGAAGCCGAAGCTGATCCTACAGCGGCCACTGGATTACGACGCCGGGCTGCACTCGATGAATGTGATGGTCATTGCGAGCGATCGTGGGAACCCGCCGAGGACGGCTAACGCGACGGTCCGGGTGACGATCCGGGACGTGGACGACATGCCTCCGATCTTCACCAGAGCAATTTACCGCACCAAGCTGAAGGAGTCGTTTCCGATTACGGTAAATTGAGTGATTGAGTTGTGGTTTGTGGGTAGGCGTTTGTATTTTTGTTTTCCTTTTGATTTTAGGGTAAACCGATTCATGTGCCGATCTATTTTGATCCTCCAATCGGTGCATTCGATCAGGATTCGTTGAATGCGTCGTTGTTCTACAGCATTATCGGTGGGAATGAACGGAAACTATTCTGGATGTCACCGGAGACGGGGATGTTGTTTCTGCAGAAGGAGATCGATCTCGAAGCGGAGAGTCTTCCGGACAACACGATGGTACTGCAGATCGAGGCAAGGCAAGCTAGTAACCCATCCAAGAGTGCTCTGTCAAGGTAAGATCGCCATTTCCAGATAATTTGAAGTTCCCCTTACAATCCCTTTTTTTCCCCACAGAGTCGAGATGGAGATCATCGACTTGAACGACAACCTGCCGGAGTTCGAGGTTGACCTGTACAACATATCGATAATCGAAAACCTACCGAAAGGGTTCAGCATCCTCCAGGTGAACGCGATGGATCGCGATCAAGGTGAAAATGCTGAGTTCTACTACTACCTGGCAAACGAAAATCCCAAGGGTGCATTTATGATCGATCATGTGACCGGTTGGATCGTGGTCAACGATGAGACGTTTCTCGACAAGGAGGCCCGAAGTGCATTACATATGACAGTTAATGCAATGGAACGGATAGAGCAGGTTGATCGGTCGCAAAACTATGGGACGGTTCAGGTGGAGATCACACTGCTGGACACCAACGACAACACGCCGGAGTTTGAGCAGGGAACGCTGTACGAATTCAAAGCAAACTGCAGTGCTGCGATCGGGAGCAAGATTGGTTCTATCAAAGCCGTAGATCCGGATGATATGGGAAACGGACAGGTGCAGTACCATATCAAAAATGTACGGCCAAATTTGGCAATTCCGTTCAAACTGGACGCAGACACCGGTGACATAAAGGTTGCCGAACAGCTGACTTACGGGAAAATTGCATTTTTCATAGAAGCCCGTGATCAGCCGCTGAATCCTTCTGAGTCGCGGTTCAACGTGGCACTGGTAACGATCGACATTGTGTGTCAATCGATTGAAGAGATCGAATTCATCGGAGCTCCGTACGAGTTTTGGGTAGGGGCGGATGCCCCTATCGGCGCGTCCGTTGGACAAATCCGAACAACTTTCGATTCCAACACAGAAGAAGAGATATTCTTCGATCTGCTACACTCCTACCCGGAAGGCGTTCCATTCGCCATCGAGGAACGATCCGGAATCGTAACCGTAATCGAAGGTTTGGACAAGTTCGATCGGCGCTGCTACGAGTTTGAAACCGTTGTGTCCTATCTGCCAAACGCAGATGGAAAGATCGTCGACCAACTGACTCCGGAGGCGTACAATAGTCTCGAGAAGATCATCGTAACGAATGTCACAATCCACGTTATCAAAAACAACTTCATGCTACTCCGGGGGACAAACTCAACTCCAATCGAGTTCAAGATCAAAGAGAACAAACCGAACACGATCATCGGTCAGCTCAAGTTTCAGGACTTCCAAGAGCAATGCGAAGTGGACGAAAAAGGTTTACCTTCGTTGATCTCGGTGCGAGGCGATCGGAACCGCGGTGATCGGCAAGTGTTCAACCTCAACGGGAAAAATCGAACACGCTTTGGACGGAGGTTCATCCGAGAAGCACACCCGGATTACATTCAACTATATCCGCTGGTATCGTTCGATGCCATGTACAGTTCCAATATGACGCGCAAAGCCCGAAACCTTGGACATTCTCGCTCTCCGACCAGTGGAGTCCAGTATTCCTTGGTAAACAGCTACGACGTCCTGGACACCATCCGTCTCACCAACGATGGCAAACTGATGACGGTGAAGGGGCTCGATCGTGAAAAACAAGACACAATCCGAGTGACCATCATTGCCGAATACTTCTACAAACACCGAACCTTCGCCGGAATCTACCAGGTGGTGATCCTCGTGGAAGACGAAAACGATAACCCACCGAAGTTCAATCAACCCTTCTACCTGGGAGTGATCGCGGAAAACTCCCCCATCGGGACGGAGATCGTTCTGAACAACCCGATCATCATCACCGATCAGGACGTTGGAGTCAATTCCGAGTATGACCTTATCCTGTCGGGTGAATCGAATTCCTTCGCGGCCCAGTTCTCCAACTCCACCCTATCGAACTACAACAAAACCGTCGCGCACATCTTCCGGAACCTTCAGATCGCGAATGTCGATTCGAGTGAGGTACTAAGTCGGCGGGTAGATTTCCGTTCCAAGCCGACCGAAGGGATCAATGGGTCGACTCCACACTACAACATTCTCTTCATGGGACCGAACAAGCTCGATCGCGAGGAGATCGACAGTTTGCATCTGAAAATGATGGCCACCGATCGGGACAGTTTGACCTCAGAAGTGGAGCTGAGGATTTTAATACTGGACGTGAATGACAACCCTCCGATTTTCGACAAGATTGCGATATTCCGGAAGAGCAAATGCGAGATGCTGGAGAATACCAGTGATCTTGAGTTGTTCTACTTGGATGAACTGGAGACGGAAGTGCTGCCGGGATTTATGGAGATGGAAAGAGAGTCAGCTCGATTAAGCTACGGCGTGGATAGTTTGTTCGAAATGGTCCAATCGGCTCCGTACGCCGGGATGCCAAGACTTTTGGACGGACAGTTGATGCTGGGCAATCGATCGACTTCGATGAAGAGGAAGCTGTTCAAACCACCCAAGGGAAGGCTTAGGGCAGGTTCGAGGGTTGCAAGAGCGGCCAGCAAGAAACCGGGATTGAGATTTAGTCTGCCGGAGAACGTGGAGATAGGGAAGGTGATTTTGAAGTTGACGGCGAGTGATGACGACTTCGATAAGAACTCCAAGGTGTTCTATGAGATTGTCAATCAGGAGGAAAGCCCTTCGAACAACCGAAGCAACTATTTCAAGGTTGACCGGAATTCCGGTGAATTGAAGGCAGTGAAACGATTGCCGGCGGAAACGGAGATCAAGCTGAACATTTCGGCCAAAGATGTTGGAGGACTGACGGACGTGATCAGTTTGGAGTTCAAGATCTACGATGTGAATGACAATTCTCCGGTTTTCGAACAACAGTGGTACACGTTCAAAGTGGAAGAGGGGAGCTATCCTATAACCGGTACGGTTATCGGTCAGGTAAAAGCGACGGATGAAGACTTGGGTATGAATGGAAACGTGTCCTATCTTCTGCTGGCAGAAGATGATGCGAAGATTCCCTTTTCCATCGCTCCGCTAGATGGAACAATTCGAGTTTCTGGCGAGATTGATCGGGAATCGATCTCGTCCTACCACTTCAAGGTGCTGGCATCGGATAACAATTTCGATTTGAAACTTTCGGCAATGGTGGACGTTGAGGTGATCGTTTTGGACAAGAACGACAACAGTCCCGAGTTCACAACCTACGACGAACTGCACTACGATCGCAGCAGCATAAAAAGGCTTCCGGTGTACGTGTCATACATAAACGTCAACTCCAAACCGGGATCATTCGTCAAGCAGGTCCAAGCAAAGGACAACGATTTCAAAGAAAATGGAAACGGATTGGTAATCTTCTCACTGACAGGCCAAAGCGACCTGCTCCAGTTCAACATCGACGCGAAAGATGGCGTAATCACCACGGCATCCAAGTTCGTCCCACCTACGAGCCGGAAGACATACCAGCACATCAACGTAACGGTTGTAGCGTCCGATTTTGGAACACCTCCGCGATCGAGCAATGCCTTGTTGATCGTGAACCTTCAGGGCGACCCCGAGCGATCGAATACGGTAGAAGAACGTATCCCGCTGTTCCCCTACAAATACTACGAACTGGAGTTACGGGAAAACGAACATGCCCCCCGGATCGCTCTGAACATTTCGCTGAATAAAAAGTACGCCAAAGATAGCTTCCGATGGACGATCGTTAATGATGAATACGGAGACAGATTCAAGATCGACGAAAAGAATGGATCCCTCTGGTTGCTGCAGCCGTTGGACCGAGAGGAACAGGATTCGTACGAGATCAAGGTCAAGGTGGAAAAGGTAAAGATTCGAGAAAGTCGGAACATTCCGAGCGTTCTGTACGCATTGGAGAACCCAGTCCGAAAGAGGACTCACAAACTGCACGATAACGAAGTGGAGATCTTGATCAAGGTGATGGACATCAACGATAATGCGCCGATCTTCAAGGAAAACGAAGGGCCGATAATTGCCGTCGTTCCTGATCGAGCCAACTACGGCTACTCCGTGCTGAAAGTTGAGGTAGGTTGTGATGTTAGTGTTATTCGAAGATCTGCTCGATTACGTGCTGAACTATTTTTAGGCCCATGACGACGACGCTGGAAGTAATGGGGAAATTCGCTACTCGCTCCTGAACGAACCAGCCCGATTGTTCGACGTGGACGCCTTGACGGGTCAGATTCGCCTTCTCAGTTCGCTGATTAACTTCCAGGACCGCGTGTTTGGGTTCGACGTCAAGGCAACGGACCGAGTAGGCGCTGACGACGGCCAGTCAACGATTGCCAATGTTTTCGTTTACGTGCTGAACTCACACCAGGAGGTTTGTTTGATTATGGCCGGCCTGCCGGTGGAGGTGGAAAAGCAGATGAACATGATAACGGCCAGTTTGAGCCTTGCCACCGGGTATGACGTGCGGATACGTGCCTTGGAGAGCAACGACAAAGTGGAAGATGCGTGAGTATTTTGAGGGGTGTCGTTTTTTAGTGGGGATTAGCATCCAGCATTTTTTTTCTTGTTTAATTTCAGCACAAATTTGTACCTGTATGCCATCGATCGGAAGTCAAATTCCCTGCTGGAAATGGGGGAATTGCAGAGGTTAGTGTATGAAATTATCTCCTATAACACAGTCTCGTTGCTAATGTGTGTAATGATTTAGGTCGCTCGCAACGCTTGATATGGCGAATTTGAAGCCAAATTTGCCCATCATCGAACTGACGGAGCTGTCGTCGAATGCGCTGGAACCGCATCCGTACGATGCCGGCATGAAGGGCATCGAATTGGCCACGGTCGTCATCGGCGGGCTCATCTTTGCCGGTGGCACGGCTACGGCCCTGTGCATAGCTTGCGCGCGATATCGACGGTGAGTGTTCAATCATCTTTCATGCTATTATCTTGCGTAGAAGTAAAATTCCGTGTACAAGTAGGCTATGGCTTTAAAATGTTGCATCATAGTAGGTCATTTCTTGCATGCATGTTGGTTTGTATGTACACTAAATTGAGTTCAGTCATTCGTGATTAAATTAATGCATTAAGATTTCGATTATTTCGCGAATTCATGCCAAATTTGATTAAGTCTCATCACAAGTGATTAACGATATAATTTAATTTTCGTTTCTTTTCTAGTGCATTGTATAGCAACTATCGATATTGATCACATTGCTCTTGCGAGCAAGTAGAAACTTCACACCATGCACGCTTAGTCATCGTCCTCATACTCATCCTAACACATGTATCTAATAAGTCGTAGGAATTAACAAATTTTTTAGAGTAAATAGAAACATGC
>JASCZW010008880.1:0-63433 GCA_034211315.2 Aedes japonicus
TATCTATAAAATTTGTTGTGGATAAGAAACTTCTACCTGAAGAAAAATGCCTGTATAAAATCACACTGAACAACAAAAGAAAGGTTTTTTTCAGCAAACTTATTGCAAATCAGTTACTTTATCTGAGGAAAAAGTTAAAAAAATGCGTTCAAGGCCTGCTGTTTCTGAGTTGAAACAAAACATCCTGAACATGAAGAAATTCGGAACTGTAGGATCTACAGTTGTAACTACAGCTTTACCGAATTATGCAAAGTACGTGTCTAACTAATACGCTCTGCAAGATCAAGATATTATGAAGATAATCTGGGATGTTCTAGGTCATCCAAACTGTTCTGAGTTCGTAACTTAGGATCTACAGTTGCTGCTTTATGATTTTTATCTATAAACATCAGGGATATATGACAATAATAACAATTAAAACTATTGAAAGGTCAACCAACAGTATGAGATAATCTGTGATGTTCAGGTCAATCCAAATCCTGGAGTTCAGAACTTGGGGTTATAATGAACGAATTACATAACTCGTCTTCATGGTTAGGTGTTATCAGATCAAAATGAAACTGGTGGGTGTATAGACTATGTATTTTCCAAGCAACTTTGCATGCTTTGCTTTTTTAAGAATTATCTAGACTACCATTTTGAAGAGATTAAGTTTTTGATCGATTTTTTTAAATCACAAAACTCAAAAACGATGGCTTTCAAAAGTTATGTATGGGTGACATTTTGAGATTTATAAATTTTATAAAACAAATTGTAAAAATTATGAAAACGATTCTTACACGCTAAAAAAATATTTTAATATATTTTGGTCAATTTGTGAAAATGGCTATCTGAATTAGTTTTTTCTTAATAAAGGCAATATAATATAATTTAATCGTCTTTAAATGGATATGCATCAAGTCTTATCAAATTAGAAAATTCTAATTTGATTAGACTTGATACATATCCGTTTGGAGCGATTCAAATATGACGTTACATGAATTTTTGAAATACACTTTATGTCAATGAAAACTCATGGGGCCTTGCTTGGTAAGTGCTATTTTATTTATTTTTGTTTGTGTATATTTTCACGTATTTGAAATACATAGTTGCAACAAGGTTTCTTTGGATTAAATTCAGTTTTGTAATTATTTTATTTTGTCTGTGTTCGCTGCTGATTATACTAGTTCGAAGAGTTTTGATTTATTTTCCATAATGCTGAAAGGCTTCTCTCCTTGCCATTATCTTGCTCATTCCATACTTGGACTTGAAATTACCAACTGGCCAAGTTCTTTTGTTTATGTAATGGTACTGCTCATCTGACATGGAAATAATTTTTTGAGCATTATTTTGATTTGTTTAATGAAATCTAGCAATTTCGATACAAACAACTGAACTGCTATTCAGTCATAGGCCGTACTTCAGATATTATGATGTGTTTTTTGTTTTCCAATTTATTGTCCTAACTTGTATAATACTTCAGAAGGGAGTATAGTTGTGAGCATTATTCCAATAAACCCTGAGCTGCATTTTGAATGATGAAATCATTGCAGAAGAAAGGCACAAATTACAGATATTCACCTTCTTTCAGAGAATCTTTTTGTTTTGCAGAAAGAAAGTTGTTCGCTATAAATGGAAATCATTATTTAGGCATTCTAAATTTTTTCAACAAATTGCGAATAAACTCGTCTACAGGCTTTATAATCGTTCCCAAGTTACAACGATCGGCTGTGCAGGCACTGCTGAAAAACAACACTACTTTGCCATTCTAACTGATGAAATTTCTCTCTCGGCACCAACTAAATGCATTTTTCACATGCACAGGAAATAACAATGTATAGTTCTGATCGGAATACACACGAGAATTTTATCAATTATTTCATAATCTTATCCAATTTTGCTTTTTTCAATCATAAATTTTTACATTTTCATTAATAGTGCAGGCGCATGCATTATGTGCCTGAGAATGAAGTAAAGTATTTTAAGGTCTTTGATTTTCTTTATTAATCATGTATGCTTCTTTCAAAAGAAATAACTGAATCTGTAGATATTCTCTCTTACCATTATGGTTTAAGAAAGGTAATCAATAGTTTCTGGTTTTTGGTAAAAAACATTATCAACAACCTGATTTAATTAGAAAAGCCCTTTCAAATGTTAGCCTTGATTTTTAAACATTTCAAAGATGTAAAAAACCAAAATTGTCATTATAATTAATTTTATTTCATTTATCCAAGGTACCCATTTTCCGTTGTTTGTTTTTAATAACATAGCGATAGGAATTGATTTTACAATTTTACAGTTTTTTTTTTCATAGAATTTAGTCACTCACATCACTTTTTTGTATATCTTGTCCTTTTTGAGTTATGTTGATTATAAAAAAATCGACCAAAAATTTAAAACATTTCATTGTTGATCTAGACATTTATTGAAAAAACAAAAGTATGCAAAGTTGGTTGAAAGACATAATCTATGCACCCACAAAGTGTCATTGAATTCTGAGAGGGTGCTGCCTTCACTGGATCCGTCTATAAAAATATCAAAAAATGCCTAAGCAAGTAATCTGCTCATCATGATATATATATCCTCGGATATTTCCGGAAAAAGAGCCCTTCTTATTATACTAGCTTAAGCAATGAAGCGAAAAGGATGGATTAAAAGTATTACGTATTGTGATAATAGACATTTAATTCAAAATTGTGGATAATTTGCCTTCTGGATGTGTGACGTCGGATTTCATTGCGGTTGCCCCCAGAAAAATGGCAGACGTTATTATTGATGCTGCTTACTATGGACTCCTCAAGATTTAAGGTCTGAAAATCTTGGCGCAAAATCACCTGTACCAAGTACAGGAACGCTGATAAGACAGGTAATTGTCAATGGGCGTGAGGCGTTATCGCCATTTGGAGTTTTGAAGGACGACTGCCTGTAGGGATCATCTTTGTCGGTGAACCACCGGAAGATTGAGAGTATGGTTCGGAATTCAATCACTAAGTGGCGCTAAGAGCACCAAGAAAATGAGAGCATTTTTGAACGACTTTATATCGTGATTCCAACCACCTGAAACTAGGATAGAAAGTTATTCAATTTATTCAAAGTTCAAGGACTTCCGGAAGATGGAAAACATGTTTCCAGAGTTAAGCCCCACTACGTAGCACTGTAAGCATGCAGAAGTTAGAATTGTTAGACGAGTTCATATGGTGATACTGACCACCTAGAAAATTGTATCGGCCTATTATATTTATGACCGGAATTATAAATCCATCATCCATATTCATCTCGAGGATCAAAATTATCGAATATTTATCTGGTTGGAAAACAAAAGCACTTTTGAAAGACATAACAATCTGCTCTGCGTGGTTCCCCTTTTTTGGGGCACTCCTCGACAGCCATTGAAGGCGTCTGACCTTCTGAAAGTTTTTGAATCACTTGACAATTGGGAGCGTTTACAACCAGACGAAAGAAGAATAGACGAAATTAAAGTACCCATGAGCATTGGCATATGCAATAAATCAGCCTTTATCATTTTAGATGCATTTATTTCATAACATTATATCAGCCGCTGATTTTGATGCCAGTAAAATTTTCAATGCTATTGAAATGCCTGTTCATCGTAAAGCGACGAATGCAACATAGCCTTGATAAAGCATGGCCATAGCATTGCTGTAAAAGTGACTGCTTTGCTGGCATAAGTTCAAACTTTCTGGGTGGTCAGGATCACGATATAATGTTCAAAAATGCTGTCTGTTGCATGCCACAATAGCGCGATCTAGTGATAGAAAGTCGAACCACACTCTCGTCTTTCCGAAACCCCTTGGCCTTCTGAACAAGTTTAACGCGAACATTAACGCCAAATAGTGATCCAATTCTGAATCATACTGTGCACGTTCGGAATATCTTTACTGAAGTTAAAGAGGTCATGAGTATTAAGTAACGTTTCATTGAGGAATGCCTTTCTGGCTGACTGGTAGTGTCGGCGGAGAAAATGAAGTTCCAAGCCAGAGACATACCAGGAACGAAGACGCCGTATATGCTGCTAAAGTGGTGCTGCGAAACACTGCTGGTGCGTGCGAACTAAATCGACGTTAGTCGTTGAGTTAGCATTTTTTGAAACGCCCTCCGTCATATTGAAAGCAGTCCGGAACATTTCCGTTGCTCCTTACACAATAACAAAATTCTTAGGATCTTTGAGACGATCCTGCAGCTGATTCTGATGGGCATTTAACAATGCCGTGTTGTTATGTATCTCAGAGCAGCCCTTTTCAATCGTTTCAAATTATTTGAGTCTGGAATTCAGCCGTGAAACCATGGGCGTACAGTTGATTTTGTCGGCACGAACTGGACGATGACGCGTAATAAAACTCGCACATGGTTGAAGCAGCGATATCCTCGTTACCGAGCGTCTCCATTCCAGTTCCTCCAACAAGATATCCATTCCTCAAAGTCAGCTTCATCAATCGTAGTGAAGCGTTGTCGGCATAGTCTTTGAAGCTTCGCGCAGGTTAAGGCTCTGACTTAACGAAGAGGTGGATGATGCCTGCAATTTTTGACAGTGGTTCAGGCGCTAAAAATGGGAACAGCTCCGTCTGATTCTTCTGAATGAAGCAAACATCAATTAAGGTTGTTCGAATCTAAAATACCATTCACTTGTCGAAGTCTTGCAGTGGGTATGTCTATCAAGGTGAGCGATACTGGTATGGACAACAGGCAGGAGATTATCGGGAAGCTTATCCGGGTATGGTAACTGAGTCCGGCGCTTCGATAGTAGCTTGATAGTTTCGAACGTTGGTTCTGGATGGGTTGCTCGAATCCGAACATTCGTGAGTTAGCGCCGGTTCCATATCAAAATTGCGCGGTGCGCTTACAACACTGGTTGTGCAGCCCTGCCTCCGAGTTCGAACACAAGAGCCGAGACGACTGGGACTAGAACTGATGACGGACGGGCTCCGACTGCGCCGAAAAGGATAAGGGCTGCCCATGCGATCGGTATAACGCAATGTTGAATGGAGTTGATGATTGGTGGCATGCTGGATTGGGCGGTCCCGGTTGACGCTCACAGCAGCAGAACCGCTTGCGGACCAGTTCGAGGGACTACCTTAGATAGCACTATGTTAACGATGACTTTCTAGAAGATGAACGAGAGGTTTTCTTGAGCTTTTCACGACGAACACTTCACCGGCCAAGAGTGGCATTCGCGTATAGGCGTGGATGTCCGCTCCAACATCAGTCTTCTTTCTGATCGGGGATGAGCAGAGGACCTGCGCAAAGCTTCACTGCAACTGTCAGTGATCCGGCCCTAATTGTGAAGCTAAGTATTAACCGACCTTAAGCTGATGCTGCCATGAGGTTAGTGCTCGTTTGCGTTGTCACTGTAGACTGTTACGTGGAACATTCGGTTGATTTATGAACGCAGTTGGTTTAGAAGCGGTCGCAGATTTCTTACAAAAAGCCTGTTGGGTTGGTGTGCAAGTGTACTGTTGACTTCATCCAGTACTCTAAAGATCGATGTCTCATAAGAGCATCTCGAACGAGTGATAGAATCAGTAGTGTCGTCAAAGTTCGTCAAGGTTGTTCCTGCAAAGCTTTCATAGTCGAAACAATTATTATTAACTGTCGCAGAATTATTACAAACCACCACCTGCTGTCCAAGCTGTATATTGGATATTAGTTAATCCCGCGCAGGTTTGGTTAAGGATTAGACCACTAGAGCAACTGTAAGTTATTACTTTGCAGATCCGAACATCGTGATACTCCTCAAAACGACGGTAGTTATAATACTGCTCAAACCGACGGTACTTATAATACTTCTCAAAACGACGGTATTTATAATACTCCTCAAACGACAGTATTTATAATACTCCATCAAAATGGCGGTAGTTATAATACTCCTCAAAATGACGGTAGTTATAATACTCCTCAAAACGACGGTAGTTGTGGCTAGGAGAAAAGCGCCTACCAGAAGGCAATGCTCTAATTGACGTTTGTTTCGAGATGGCGCTTCGAGCGAGAGACAGCACGGGGGTATGTTGATATGCACAAAGGTGTGAAATAAGATCACAGATGCACTAAAGCAAAACACTGCACTGTATGAATGAAGCCGATGGCACACAGGTACACTTCCATCAACGACCGGCAATTATCGACTCGTAAAACAATACAAAAAGTAATGAAGGTACCAAGATATAGTATCATAAATGTTACTGTTCTAGGTGAGTCGATACTTTTGATGATGATGCAATATTCAAATTTCGATACTTTTGACTAGTAGTGTACACATCTTTTGGCTCAGGAAGTACTAGCGCATCGATTCCAATACGCAGGCTCCAATACTTCATGAAATTCATACAAATTTCCCAATCTTATGAATATCGTAAGTTTATTTTGCTGAGTGAAGCTAAATTAATCTAGTACCGCAAAGCGAAAGAATCCGACACATGATGGTGTGTTTGGTTACAATGGGTTTCCAAAAGCCGTGAGCCAATTTAAATTGCTAGTTTACTATTGATTGCTGGTAAAATAGCAAAAATTGGTTGCTTCGTGGAGTACTAGATTTTTGAGAACAGCCAATTGTTATATTTATTTAGGATTGTTGGTCATTCGAGCTCTGCCAATAGCCAGTAAATGTTTGTGTTCCAAGTAAATAAAATATGATAGTAGCCCATGTTTTCACTTTGCAGTACCAGAATATTTGTATTGATGTTGACCCGCAGCACGGTAAAAAAATAAAACCTAAATTTAAATTGTTTTTACCCAAGTGAGAAAACACTTTTTGCTACGGGATCCACACCGAATGGAGATTCGAGTTGGCTAGCTACACATAAGCTGTAGCTAGCTAGCTCAATTCTCCTCTATTCGACATGTTTTCCGTATCAACAAGTATTTTCTCGCACAAATATTAAAAAGAACCTAAATAACAATGAGAGACTCCTCTCCTCTTACGTTTTCGGAACCGATATAGAACTTCCTATCGGATTCTTTCTTCAGATCGAAAGATAATTGTAGTATTCAAAGGAATGTGACGAAAAGTTAAATACGACTTAGTTAATCAACTGAAAGAGAAAGTAGGCCACAATAGTCGTGCGAAAAAAGCATTATGAAACGTTGGGTGAATATTCTTCACTTCTTCCAGCTTCCCATTTTGTGCGTATTCCAAGATGCTTTGAAATTCGCGGCGAAGACTAACGTGCATGAATAAATTCTGGATCGGACTCCATCTTCGGATTGCTTTCAATTTAAAGGCGAAAGTGCCAATCGCAGCATGCAAGTGCACGCCACTCGTATTTCAATCTCAGACACGCCAGGCGCCCCCAATCCCGAACCGGAATCATGCGACGCCACCTCATTGTAGCAACAATATTATGTAACCTTTAACACTCTCGCACTTGTGATCTGCTCCCTTAGCTCTGAGGCAGCCGGGCAGCTCTAGCGCTGTGCCCGGCCCGTTGCTCACTTTCCAAAAGAAAAAGAGACAACTTCAAGATGATTGTTGAAGATATCCCCGTAATTGCGCGCTAATAACCGCGCAAATAATCCACATGAGAGGGCGCTCACACTGCCACTAATACCAATACAGACGCAACGCAAATTGGCCTCTTCAATCGGAACCCGTAGGTACACTGCTGGCGGCGGCGGTGGTAATAATGAGGCAAACAACTCCACGAATTTGGATAGGATTCGATGGGAATCGAGGAGGAAAGCACAAGCGCAAGAGTGATGATGCTCATCACGAAAAATTGATGATCATCTTTTTCTATTTTCACATTTTCCCGTCCCTATCCTATGCCTTTCGCCTCCGTAGGAACGAAAAATTGCATTGCATTCATCTGTAAATAATGTGGGAATATTTGCCATGGTTGCAGAGACACCTTGCCGAAGCGGAGACAACCGAATAGGGTGCTTCACTGTAGTACCAGCTTCCACCGTCTCCGGTCCATCGCTGTCATCCGTCCTCGTTAGTCAGGGGTTAGTTTATGGGAAGGACGGAAAAAGTACCTTTACCACTTCAGAAAACAATCGAACGTGTGAAGACTAAGCACTTTTTTACTTCTTCATCACAATGGCGTATGGTGCTTCGGAGGAGAAGGAAGACGTGTGCCAACTGGGTCCAGCCACCTTCTCTTTCCCCCGGCGGAACACACAGTGATAACGAACCCGGAAAGCAGTCCGTCCTTTGTGATTGTTGAAAACTCCTATTCAACTTCGAAAACATTCCTCTCGACAGAATCAGCAAGTTTCTCAAGTGCACAGATTGATTTGTTTCCTTTCTTCTTCGCCTGCACCGGCGCTGAATGTGTGTCATCCAACACACAATCGGTACTAGATCGACCGGGGGAACGGCCGGCGGTTGGAGAAACGTACACAAAGACACCATGTTCCCTTTGATGTGACGATGAAGGAAAATGCCTTCGGGCGATCGAAGTTTGTCATGTTGGGAGTGGGGAAAAAAAAGGAATCGCTTATATGTCACCACTGTCTCTGGCGCTGGGATTCCAGGATCAACAAACAAACGAACAAACACAGTTTCCACTGTTGTGAGTTCGGTTCATCGAATTTGTAGGGAAGATTGGAAGAGAGCCGGCACAGGACAAATAACCACGCTCATCTCAGTCACATTGGGTTCTTCAGGATGAAAACTTTTTGCTGTTGCTAAAATGAAAAGATCGGTTTTATAAAGGCTCTGGCAGGTGCTGTTTTTGGCTCAAGAAGTACCAGAATATTGGTCCCAAGCTTAATGAATGACCTCTTAAATATAACTAACAACGAAAAACCCCTCAAATTTTCTGTCAAAACAACACAGCTAATCAAAACAAACACAAGGAATCTAGTACCTAAAAGTGCAAGAATGTATTGCAAGGTGCTAACTGCAAGGTGTACTTGGGACCAATCGGGTTGAATTGGAGAATTGTTCGAAACTAGGTACCAAATAGATCGTCTGCACGGTTTTGAAGTCAGATGCGGATGATGTTTGGTGACAGTCGATTGATGAAAGGACGACAGTGGAAACATTTTTTTCCCTCCCGGGAGAAACTGTCCTGTTTTTGCAATCCCGATCCGAGACGAGGTGGTTTGGTGTCTTCTGTCGTTCCGTTCGTACGGGACCGGAAGTCGAAAACGGCACAATTTGGAATTCCTTTTCGGCTCGTTTTGGGTCCGGATGTGTACGATAGGTTCTACTTGTATTCTGGATTGGGAACGTTTTAATGGGGGGGTTCGTGAACGTTTGAAACCGAAATATTCAACTGAAAATTCCTTTTTTTTTGAGATTTGAATGTTATTTGCGAAGATAAACGGATTTAACCGATTCAAGACGTATGGATCATATATGAGTCAAGGTTCAAATTCGGCTTTTAGAGCAAGAGCATAAGTATGAGCATGATTGACCGCCCACGGATGCTACTCCTTTATAACCAGATCAGCTGTATTTACACCAAGAACCAACAGATGATGTTTGGAACTAACATACATCCTCAATGTAGCAAAACTGGTGACCCATTATGAAGCAATACCGGTGACGGCCGTTCCCGAATGCTGGTCAATGAAGCGAATGGGAAGGAACGTGTTTACTTGATACTCGCTTTGAAGGAAGCCGAGAAATCCTCTGCACTGCCACGAGAATTCACTGGGATGTTGAATAGTTGGGAGAAGGTTAGCAGCAAGGGTCGGACCGCTCCAACATGCAACAGTACATCGAATGCCAGACGTACCGCGCTTCGAATAGTTTGGCATGACCTAATCACCGTTTATTCTCACTAGAGAACGTTTTTGTTGGGCAACGGCATGCACCCTTTTCTGTGGATATCCTGCAAATAGAGATAAGACAAGTTAAGCCGCCCCTTCGCTTGGTAGCCCATCATAGCATAAGTAACGGATATTGATTCTGTTGATTCATACGCTCATTAATTTGGTACCAACTTGTTCCTATATCCAATGCCTTCGTTTACTCCAATCCATTCAACTACTCGCAATATTTTGTGATACCGTGGGTAGAATATAACGATTTGAGATAATTCTTAGCATTCGGTTTACCAAAATTTGACAGATCGACAGGTAATCAGTGGGTTAGTGACCAACAATGAGCAAACTCCCCGATTAAAATTCGGCTTTTAGAGGTACAGAGAAACTTTGTTCTGCGAACTTGTTCAAAACGACTCTATTAACTAGGAGAAACGTTGAACAGGTATAGTTACGGACACAACACAATGATGATCTAGATCATCAAAACTGTCCTTGACTTCAGATCTTGATGTTGTACATGGTCAACAAGGAGGTTCTGCGTAAAAGCTACAATAAAAATCTTAAGTATTCTGAGAACATCTACGATACTCCGAATTGTTCTTGGGTTCAGGTGTTGGTATTATGTCGATTTACGAGATCTCCATCGAACATATGAGTTGATAAAGCTCCATGGGACATCGTAGCCCAATTATGGACAAATAACAGATTTCTCAGATTATCTTCGGTACTCCAAACTATTCTTGAGTTTAGATATTGAAATTTTGCATGATCAACAAGGCCTTTTATGACGTCTCCATCGTACTTATGAGTTTGTAAAGCTCCATGGGACATTGTAGTACAATTATAGACATATAACAGTATTCTCAGAATATCTACGGTACTTAAAACTATTCTTGAGTTTAGGTATTGAAATTTTGCATGATCAACATGGTGATTTACGAGGTCTGCATCGTACTTTTGAGTTGGTAAAGTTCCATGGGACATCGTAGTGCAGTTATAGACAAATTACAGAATTCTCAGGATATCTACGCTACTCCAAACTATTCTTGAGTTTAAATATTGCATGATCAACAAGGTGATTTACGAGGTCTGCATCGTACTTTTGAGTTGGTTAAGCTCCATGGGACATCGTAGCACAATTATAGACAAATGACAGTATTCTCAGAATATCTATGGTACTCCATACTATTCTTGAGCTTAGATATTGAAATTTTGCATGATCAACAAGGTGATTTGCGAGGTCTCCATCGTACTTTTGAGTTGGTAAAACTCCATGGGACATCGTAGCACAATTATAGACAAATTACAGTATTCTCAGAATACCTCCGGTACTCCAAACTATTCTTGAGTTTAGGTATTGTGGTGTTTTTTCATGACCAACAAGGTGATTTACGAGGGTCCCATCTTACTTATGATTTGCTTAAGCTTCAATCGGCCAATAGGTGCAGATAGAATTGTCCTCTCTATTTTCTCCGCAACCCTGACAGATACTATCAGGAGTTCCTCAATTGGCACGTTAGCTTCAATTTTGTGTGGTGACGAGCTATTCCACATATTTAGAGTCACTCCTATAAATTCTACTGTTCTGTTCTTTTGCATTCAAGTGTGTGTTGCAATACGTTTGACAGGTAGTGTATATATGTTTTGGCTCAAGAAGTACCAGCACTTCGGTACCAAGCTAAATGAATCATCCCTCAAAACATAACTCTCAACGAACAACCCTTCATTTATCCATTCTAATACCGTAAAAGCGAACGCATACTTTATGATGTACTTGGAACCAATGGGGCTCTAAAGCAGTTTGCCAATTTAAATCGCTTCTTTCTAATTGATTGCAATTGATTCCAATTGAAAATGAATAGATTTTTTGATACTAAAACACCGGTTCTAAAGCTTAGTGATTCGCCCCTAAAAACTCACATCAACACACCCTCAACTATTTTGTCAAAATAACATAGCGAATCAAAACAAAAGCAAAGATACCACAACAAAACAATAACAAAGATAGTACCGGAAGGTACCGGAAAGCGCAAGAATGTATTTCAAGGTAGCAACTGCAAGGTTTACTTCGGACTTAGGGGTTCTGTCCAATTTCAAATCGCTAGTTTCATATTGATTGTTGGATTCTGGCTAAGTGTAGTACTAGATTATGCAAACAACTAGTTTTTTAAAATATCCAGTAAATAACCCAACACACTCAGATTATTTTACAGAAATATGTAAAATTTTATCGAATTCTCAACAGCTGAACGTTCGGTAATCCGATTTTACGGATTTCGGTAAAATTTAACCGAAATCCTGTAATTTCACCGAAATCTGTTAAATCGGATTACCGAACATTAAGCTGTTTAAAATTCGGTAAAATTTTACAGATTTCTATAAAAATAATCTAAGTGTGAAGTAAATAAAAAGGTATCGGATAAAAGTCACTCCTGATCAACTCCTTAGCCCTTCACAGTGCTCGCTTGGTGAAAGTGATTGTGGACGTGAAGAGAAGGCATGATGAAGCGTATTCCATATATTCTGACTGAAAGTCTTAGCACCGGTATTCAAGCGAATATTGGTCGATTGAGTGTAAGTTGACAGACATGAGTCCCATTCTCTATTTTGGATGTATTTCGACCAAAATATCAATATTACAGGGAAATTTATTCCAACGTTTATATTGATTCAAATTTCCTCACTTTCTAGCACGTTATTTCAATCTGCTGTCTAAAATAGAGTTTGAAAACATTAAGAGTGACTTGTGGGCAGGATCAGGGATTTTCTAAATGTTATTTACAATAAATCATGAAGCGAGTATTGGCAAACGTTCATTACTCTGGAAATAAAAAAAAAATGCAATTTCAAAATTCTATGCTTGTGCAATTATTATCGAGTCAAATGTATTCTATCTTTTGGCTCTGTAAAGTTGATTCGATTGAGCCTGTACAAAAAAATGATTAATTTAAAAAAATATGTATTCTATCTGACTCTTAACCTTCAATTCAAAATGATAAAAAATTAACCAAAATATTTTCAATTCAACATCTTAAATTCCTTTTTTGATCATTTACAACATCGAGATCTGAGCTCAAGGATAGTATGGAGTAACGTAGATATTCTGGCAACAATCTAATAAGGCTTTAACGGTGTTCTTATTTTCCATGAAGCTTTACAACGCATGTGTACGTTCGGGATATTTTAAATATCCGTGATGAAATTGTAGAATATTATGATCTGAACTCAGAAATATTTTGGAGTACCGTTGATTTTCTGAGAATATTGTCATTTGTCAAAGAAAAGGAAATGATCTCTCATGAAATTTTTCTCATCGATACATACAGTGGAGGCATAGTTAACCGCCTTGCCGATCATGTTGAACATCAAAATTTGAACTCATGGATAGTTTGGAGTACCTTAGCTATTCTAGAAATTTTAAAACATGTCTATTACCGTGTGTTGATGTTCCGTGGAGCTGTTTCAACTCATAAATAAGCTAGTTAAAGAATCTTCTCTTTTACATGCACACTAGCACGACCTAGTGACCGAATTCCGCCTTACTTTTGAACAACTTTGCTGAAGTTAACATGTTTGAAGGTTTTTGAAGGTTTCAAGATATAGTATCATAAAATCAACTGTTCTAGGTGTGTCAATACTTTTTAGGAGTGAAGGAAAATTGCAGTACTTTTCGAAGTGACTTGATACTATTTTCTGGTGTATATTCAGCACTGCCATATAAAAAAGATACACCAAGGTTTTTTCACACGGGGGATACGTTCCACATTTACTATAAAACCGTGTAAAAAAACCAAATAGAGTTGATAAAGTCACAAGCATAATCATTTTAAATTACTTCGATTTTGTTTGCATGTTACGTTTCAATACAATGGGCAAACTACAGTTTTTAAAATTTTGAGTATATACACCAAAAGTTGTGATTTTTTTTTTGAAAAGCTGCTAAATGATTACTTTTTGCCCAAAACATAAAATGTGATTCGAATAAGGTCGATAAGTGGTTCCGTTCTGGAGTTATTGCCGAAATCAAACCGTGTAAAAAAAACGTGTATAAAAAGACCTTAATGTATATGATCTCTCAGAATTTCAGAATAATTGGTAGGTTCGGTTCTTGTTGAAAAATATATAACCCCTTTTTTATTTCGCCATTAGGGTGACCATAAAATGTGATTCGAATAAGGTCGATAAGTGGTTCCGTTCTGGAGTTATTGCCGAAATCAAACCGTGTAAAAAAAACGTGTATAAAAAGACCTTAATGTATATGATCTCTCAGAATTTCAGAATAATTGGTAGGTTCGGTTCTTGTTGAAAAATATATAACCCCTTTTTTATTTCGCCATTAGGGTGACCATTTGAAGTTTTCAAAAAATTTGCTTTTATAAAAAATTTATGTTTTCAAAAAAATATAACTTTTGAACCATTGCACACTGTTGCCAAAGGCTCAAAAACGTGATAGAAATGATTTTGACCCCAAAATATAACGTTTTTTGCTATAGTTCCTTCAGCAAAAATTTTTCGTGAATTATTCTGAGTTATTTTTCTCTTTGATGAAATTGATGTAATAAAAAATATTGATGAGAAAAAAAATTGTTTTTAATTTTTACATATACAAATATACTTTATCCGGCAAAATTCTAGCTATTTTAATACAAAACAAATTGTTTTAATGTAAATATGGGGAGTTTTCTTTTGAATTCAGTTTCTTGAATAGAACATCTCGTGGCGATAACCTGCAAATTTGAAATGTTCTACACTATGAAAACACACACATTTGCTGGATGATGATTATCTCGTATATTTTTTGAAATACTAAGGTTTTCACTAAAAAAACGCACTTTATCAACGTAAAAAATCATAATAATCCGCAAAATTCCGAAACTATTTGCATATGAAAGTATGAATCAATCATTGCTAAATTCAGATGCAATCATTCGTCTTTCGCTGTCCCTAGGGTGCCTAAGCCAATATTCTTAACCGACAAAACGGACAGGTTCGATTCTCTTAACTACGAAGCTGATCTGTTCCAAGATTTGTGTGTTGCTAGAGTGAAGGTAAACTTTTGTATTTTATGAGGAATCAAATAAGATTTGGAAAATAGTACAACATGCAAGCGAATATCATTAAAAAAAAATAAAAAAGCTTTAAAAAATACAAAACAAAAAAGGGAACACACTATTCAGGGGAAGTGAAAAATCTGTAGGTCAAATTAAATGACTACACCAACGATGAAAGCGATACCACAATCAGCGAAATAAACTTTTGATATTCATAAGATTGCATTATGATCATTTGCCACAAGAAATCATTATGAATTTCACTAATTTGCCTTATGAAACATAATGATGTTGAAAAAATAACAATATGGACCAACCTGGATTCGAACCTTGAACTTTGAGGTTACTTGACCACTAGTATATATCAACACTTATAAACAGGAAATAAAGGTGTACAAGAACAACGTCGTGAAAAACGAAATGCAGCCTAACTTATGGCTAATGAATTTTCAAAGCATCGTTCATGAGTTGAACCTTATGAAATTCTTTTGTTTAGTTGCCTGAGTGCAATTATAACGATGATCATCAGTGAAATATCTTACTTAGGTTTAAATGGTTTAGAATAAATCATGTAGTCGTTTGAAGAATATTGGCTTACGTACGCAAGAGACACGGAGAGACGAATGATTACATCTGGATTTAACAGTGATTAATTCATACTTTCATACGCAAATAGTTTCGCCTGTGGAAATTTGAGGATTATTATGATTTTTTACATGAAAACGTGGATTTTTTTCTTAGTAAAAACCGAAATATCTCAAAAAATATAAGAGACATATGATAAACAAAAATGTAGAACATTTCAAATTTGTAGAAAAATGCCACGAGATGTTATAATCAAATAAATGAATTAAGGGGTGCTCATCTGAAAACTCCCCATATTTATATTAAAACCAATAGATAGGCTTATGAAAGCTTTGGCAAAGTTGTTATAAACTCCCAAATATAAGAAAACGTGGTTCATGAACCATCCCTTAGCTCTCATAATTTTTTCCATCACGACAGATTATTTTAAGTTTACTGACAAATTTTTGTGTGTACTAGAATTAATTTAGTTTTGCTTGTTTTGTATTCTTTCTATTCATGTTGATTTATGTAGTGTACGATTTAGAAATAGGGAGTTTTTACGCCACTTGGCTTTTCCCCATTCCAATAAGATGTTGAGTCAGTTGGAATTATATCAATAAATAAATAAATAAATAAATAAATAAAGCCAAACAAACTTATAAAAACTATTTAGATAGATGGGGACGCATGGTTGGCAAGTTACATTAAATAATAAAAACGCGTGGTAAGAACAAAGTGGTAAGCAAGAGCTAAAAACCTCATTGAAAAAAAATACCTCAAAACTAAAATAGTAGTTTTTTTTAGTTCCTTGATTATCGAGATTTTCTGCCCTGGGAAAACTAAAATACATACACTTCCAGTTTTTTTTATTATGTTATGTAAAAAGGTTTACGCTTTCATAAAAAAAAAAAAATCATAAACGAGGGAGCTCTTTGGTCCAACAAAACCATAAACATCATAAAAAAAGTAAATGATACACGGAAAAAAATTCGTGCCCAGATCCGTGAACTGCAGTCATGAATTCGAGAAAAAGCAAAAAATACACCGTGAACGGAATCACGTAGTCATGAACTAAATAATGCTTAAAGGGAAAAATCCTGACAAAAAATCCTTCATGGTCCGTTTTTATTTTCGGGAACGCTTTTTTTTTCTTCTGTGTAACCGTGGTATTGTATTAAATATCGCAATTTAGGTGTATTTTTATATATTTTTTAAAAGTATATTTCAAAACCTCTCATTGCTTATTTGATTGATAAATTTGATTAATTCTAAAGTTATGAATTTTTGAAAACAAATATATTAAAAAATAAGTTAATTGTTGGACCACCTTAACGCAGAATCGATCAGAATATTGCTCAGTCCGGTTTTCTCAATTCCCAGGTTTTCGGAAAGCTGAATGGATTCTCATATTTTCTGCTTCTTGGATTAGATTTTCCCGATTATCAGATTTCTGAAGTCCACAGAGTTTTAGATTCTCAATTGATCAGATACTCAGATTTTATGATTCTAATATTTTCAGTTCCATGAAGTTTTTAATTTTTTGATTCTCAGATTTTAATATTTGAAGACTTCCAGCATTTCAAATGCCTAAAAATATCCGACACTAGCTGAACCCGATGCGAGCCTTGCTACGCTTGCTACAAAATCAATGAATAAAAAATTTATGTTATTTTTAGGAATGAGTTTTTTTGAACGAAAAATCAAGCATAACCTTAGATTAACTTCTTTTGCATAATGTAGCACTGAGAGTAACTCAAGCATCCCCCATTCTTGACTAAGGAGAAGTTCAAGCTTCTTTCAGAACATGCTGCCTACCCGAGAAATACACATTTTGTTTTTTAGTTGTCTGGATAACTCTCATGTTTGGTTGAAATTTCTGTTTTATTCTCGAGTCTCGAACCACCGTAGCAGAAAATCCTAATGAAAGATATCTCGCGTAACTTTTCAAAAGGTCCTATGTAACAAATGTATATTATGTAGAGAAAGCGTTGAAACTTCCGACAGTATACGGCAGGTTGAGAATTGAATAGAAGTATTGAAAATTGAGTGAAAGAACATGGGTAAAACAGTACTCGAATCAAGGACGTTACCATTGCCTAACATCCCACTGCGTAGTAGGTCAAGGCACGGACGAATCTGCAACCTCAACAGGCAATAGTAATGTGGTGGAACGCGCTCATGTACCACTGATAGTCTGTGATCGTTTCTAGGATAGTTTCACATCAAATACAGAGTGTGTACAGACTACTGCTAGAAAATTTTTTTGTTGAATTCCTTTTGAAACATGTTAATGGCCATTCGGGATTCCACGGGAACCTGTTCCGGAATGAACGGTCCGAGGATAAATCATCAGATAGCCACAAAATGTTGAGAAACATCCTACTGGAGTAATTTCATGAATTTTGATACCCATATTGCCAGGGTTTCCTTCTTAAAATGTTCATGGCCACTCTAGGCCCCACGGGAACCTATTTCGGAATAACAGACCGACGAAAAATCATCAGATGGCCACAAAGCGTTGAGAAATATCCTACTAGAGAAAGTTCATGAATTTTGATACCCATATTGCCAGGGCTTCATTCTAAATATGTTAATGGCCAATAGAGACCGAAGGGAAATCTATTCCGGAATGACCAGTCCGAGGACAAATCATCAGATAGCAACAAAACATTGAGAAATACCATACTAATTTTCCAAACAAGTTTTCAACTAGAACAAACTCACCAAATTTCTCCATTGTCTTCATCCAACTGAGTGGGTGAATCTGAACTAAACCATGTTTGACGCAACGAAAATAAGTCAACGCATAAAGCAAAGTGAAATTTGATGAATCAAACCTAATCAACACATAATTGATCATTTCCAACCCGATCGAACTCATCCATTAATCTATTACTACATTATCACCTGTCAAAAGCATGTACACACTAAAATCAAAAACTGCTCACGGTGTGCTATAAAATATAATTGACTGATTCCCAATATCATTCGTACAAGCTACATCAAATCAATCCACCCGAAACAACATCAACAACAGCCGTTCAAAAGCGACTAATTAGTTGAAAGCTCGTAAAATTGGCAGACCGAACTCATCATCCATCAATCAAATCAATTTTATAGCAACTAAAACACTCCCACGGATTTATCTAACCTTCACTGCTAATGACGACAGCGCCGCGGCGGTGGCAACTGGGTGCCAGCAGCTTCCAAACCGAGTTACCGTACCAAAAAAAAAAAAAAGGTTCAATGATCCGATGATTCGAAAAACCTTTCCTCTTGTTGTTCGTTTTTCATTGTTGTGACGACGGTGGCAAATGTCGAAAACAGCATCATCAAGCCAAGGAAAAGGTTATGGGAAAACTCGGGGCATCAGTGGACTTCGGCTGCAGCAGCAGGCATTATGTCAAACCATCAACCACACGCAACTCTTTCTGTCCGATGTTGTTGTTGTCGTTGTTGTTGTTGATGTTGTTAGTCGAATTTGGTTGATGAAAAACCTCGACCAAAACAAGCCCTTTTCCTTCGTGTTGAATCAGTTCACATAACCGCAAAAAAAAACCATGATGAATGAATGATGGAGAAGGTAATGATGTTTTTCACCGGCACCTCCGTCAGCGGTTGGAGAATCGGAATCGATTTGCAGATTGACGAAGTTCGTTGCTCCTGACAGTTGATCACAGCATGCCACGCTTAGTCATCGTTGCTGTCATTAGCATTTGGATTTTGTTTAATAGCTTTTCCTTCGTTTCGGTTTTCGAAATGAACCGTAAGTTCATCCAAATGAGATAAAAAAACAACAACGGAGCGAACAAGCGATTAAATTGGTACTAAACTGTTTCAGTTTGGTTGCCTACAGCTTTCGAGCCTCCCCTCCGGGGGGGATTTCCAACCAGATGCAAATGAGGTGACAGATTGTAATTTTGTACGTGTGCGACTTTCACACTTTATCGGAACGAGTTTTTTTTTCTTCTTCGGATGACGCCCGAAATTCCGGCCATTCCTGCCGAGAACGGGTTTCACTCGCTCGAAAGTTTGTTTTCCATTTGTTTGTCGATCGACCTAATTGACAGGTAGAGAGATGTAAAGCGAAATTCGTGGAGGGATGAGGCGCTGCAATCGCTGCAGCTTTGGCAATCGTTTTAAGGCGACGGAGTGAAATTGGGTTGTCATTTAGGATTAGGACAAACACGGGAAATCGCTTTTGGTTCCGTTTTGGTGTGTCGTGCGCGGTGACAGTCGCCAGTTAATGTAAGTGTCAATCGAAATGTCATAACACGTGACAAATGACACGCGTGTAAATACTGTTCGACAAAGCAGGCTTGTTTTTATTTCAGATAATGGAGAGAAAAAAGGAAACTGTGAAGTACTAGATTGTGAGCAATTAATGTGTCAACGTAGCGCGTGTGACAGTGAAACAAGAAATGATTTTTCCGCCGCTAAGCTCGTTATCCGATCTCGTTATCATGTCGGTATAATTTAATAATCCTTGTCGGTGCGGTGGGAAGTGACAAATGCGAGGGGATTATTTGGCCGTTCAGAAGATTGAAGGAATTCGGCAGTACCAAATGGTACTCGGTGGACGATGGAGTCCAAATCATGAAAATTGAAGTGGCAGCTGGTGATTTTTCTCCAGCTTTTATTTCAATGGAATCCATTTGTTTCCGTTGTTTGAATTCGGTTGATAACTGGCAAAGAAAATCTTTACAAGCATTTTGAGTTTTATTTGACGTTTTGATTTTCAAATTGACGATGTAATCGGGTTAAATCTAGTCCATTTGATGAAGCCAATGTGCTAACAAAAGAAATCGATTACAAAATTCGTGGTCTCTGCCTTGGCACAGCTGTCAAAGATCGATTGCCGATCACTCATCATATTCGATGCGGGCAAAAATAAGATAATCATCACCCGCTGATGCGAAAAGCACAGAAAAGGCACGCTCCACTGGACGTCACTCATACAGCCGCGAAATCTTCGGGAGTTTGACCGTGTGAATAATCCAATCGCAACCGGAGAGCAGGGTTGCCACCTTATTTTTCGGTCACATCTTTTTTATCTGTATTTAACTGCGATCAATCTTGGTACAAATCTTTACTTCAAATTTTGTGTTGTAAAACGAAAACAGATCGAGGCAGGGATGCCAATTTTCCACTTTAAACTGGATTCTTCCATTTTTTTTACCTGATCCAGTCGTCCAGTTTTTCTAACTTTTGTCCAGTTTTTTCCAGTTTTTTTTTCACACAACCCTGTTTTCGAGATTGATTTTCACCTTTTCATTGATGAAATTTGTTAAAAGCAAGTACCTTTTCCTTGTTGAATCTATTTTAAGAATGTGGTAAGATTCTTTTTCCATTAAAAGAATGCTGTTTGTAGTGTTTTTTTTCTCTCTTTTTAATGGCCCAGACCTGTTTGGTCCATATGAGCCAATTGTCAAGTGAAATTAGTATTTAAAAAGGACGGTTACGTGAAGAAAACAATTTGATTTGCTTTATCATGCAGGTTTTCTTCGAGGTCTTCTGATTCTTCCAACTCGTTGCTCTCCCCACCTCACAAAAATCATTTCCAATAGCCTATTCCTCACCGCTTTCAAAGAAGTTCGAATATTGTTCAATAATAGAGTTGAACTCCTTCAAAAGGCGTAGCTTCTTGGGGTCAACGCTTGATGCAGTAATCAGAACTGGATCGTTCAGATCAAAGCGCTAAGTGATCTGTTTAATCAAATCGATATAGAGAGTAGATTTGTAGAGAATTCCGGATCCAATCGATTCTCCTGCAGCTACCCCGATATACATTTTCGACTTTTTACGAAGTTGTTTCTTCAAATCTAAAACTCCGAAATCCGTCAGGTGTTTTAGATAATCATCCTTACATAAATTTTCCAGGAGCACCATCAGCGAGACTTCAGCTGATTGCACATGCTCAGGAATTCCGTAGCTTTTAACTGCATGATAGGGTTACGGGATGTAATGTTGGCCTAGCTCCTTTATTCGGCCTATGTACCAAATGTGTCATTAATTTAGCTATAATCAACAAAATCATGTTGCTATTAGGATGACCAATGTAATCCGAAGCAATTGAGATCAACTTATCAACTTATTGTTGTTCACTTCTGCGTAATTTTCGATTTCTTGAACTTTTGGGGCATCATGATTTCACTGGTTAAGCTGAACAGATGACCTACACGATCTTCAAGTGATCTAAATTTGGCTAAATTTAATCGATAAAGCAAATAATGCAGTCTGGATGTATAGAAAATAGTCACACGTTGCAAACTTACTGTTCACATAGCTAAAATAACATTTATTTTACAAGAAAATCGTAGACCCAACGTTCCCATATGTTCCCATTTTTTTTGTATACTCCCAACTATGGCATGTTGTATCAATAACGTAGTAAAAAGGTTGTTATTGGTAAAATTTCAAGTGGAAATGCATGAGTTTGCGTTTGTTTTTACACAAGAAGCGCATCTCAACACAAACCAAAAAAAAAACAAATCATTGTATAATGAATTATAAAGTTTTCATTATTGAATTGCTGATAAATCATATATGAACATCACTTAAGTTACTGCTTTGAAACAGTTTTACTTAAGATTGTTTTGTGAAATGTTGTATTAAGTAAATCGAATACAGCTAGCAATGCCAAAAAAACCGAACAACGACTGCATTTAGTAATAAATCCATCGAATGGGACGAAGTTGCATCCATGAATAGACCCAATTTGGTGCTTATAGTCCGACATTAAATCCATATCCCTCGAATGTTTCTATTTTATAAAAAGAGTTGTGTAACTTTTCATGATACATACTATCAAAAGTCTTATCAAACTTATCTTAGCAAGTGTCTATAAAAAATGTAATCGATGGTTGCATAATAGGCTGAGTTAAGGGACACGTACTCTATAGCTTTATAATCGAGTAGAACTCCTTCAAAGTGTACAGCATTTTGGCGTCAACGCTTCATGCAGTAGTCAGAACTGGATTCGCTCAGATCAAAGCGCCTTATGCCTTATCTAAGCATTTCTCCTGCTGCAAACCCCTATGTATATTTCCGACTTCTTACGAAGATGTTTCTATGAATAAGAAACTCCGAAATTCGTCACGTGTCTTAGGTGATCATCCTCACAAATATTTGAAAGGAGAATCATTAGTGAGACTTCAACTGATTGCACATGTTCAGGAATTCCGGAACTCCTGACTGGAAGATACGATTCGCTTCATTGATAATGGGCATAGTGTCATCGGAATGACAGAAAAAGCGCTGTGTGGTTTGATTGTTGTCGCAGTTGGATTGGAACGAGAAAAACAACACGAGCTCCGAAAACTGGTCCAAATTTCTTATGATAATTGACTCCAACGATAGCCATCTGGTCATCTAGATGACTTTAATTTGCACACAATTATGGGTCACCTTCATTTTGTTTACACCGTGGATGGATTGACTAACAACGTTTACTAACTGACAAATGATTGTGGGGTTGAAAAATACCGAAGTTTTTCAAAAAACAAGAAATTATATTTAATTCTAAACTTGAATTTATGTTCTGGAACACGTCATGCAGCGTTGACAGGAACGCCTTCTTGCGATCTGCGTTGATCCCTCGAGGAGACTACCATGAGAGCTGTTGATTCATTGTGAAGCTCTTATTTGCGATTATTTTTTGTCGCTTCTTTGAGAAGGGGTTGAAATAAACCATGTCTATGGAATCAGTATATCCGGTTTAGTATCGCCATTTTTAGATTTTGATGTTTCGGATATTTTTAATGTACGGTCGCTGGTGAATCTAGTTCAGTGCTTATGCTGGATTCCGCAGAGAAGCTTTTGACATTCGGCTGTTCGGCACTTAGTCTTGAGCGAAAAAATAATAAGATTCATTGGAAATATTGGTTTTTACGTAATTTGGGTTATAAAAGCATTATTTATTACGCCATTTCTTTGCCGATAGCAAAAATATGTTTTAACTATAATTGCATTTTGCTCAGTTGTATATTTTTCAATATGGGACAATTATGCGTAGAACGGCAGTGCAGGTGTCCTCCGGAGATTCCTTTAGAATCACATAACTTTGCAAGTTCAGGGATTTCTTTAAAAAAAACCATCACAAGAATGTTTCGAAATACCGCCGATGAGATGACAGAAGAAACTCCTGAAACCTTCCCTAGAGGAATGCCTACAAACTCCTGAAGAATAGCTAGAGAAACGCCTGAAAGAATATCTCAAGGAATGTCTGAGATTTTTTCATAGAAGATTACCTCAAACAAATTGTGAAGAAATCTTTCTGGGGCACATACACAAACTGACTCTCAAAATGTCAGCTGTCACTGTAGTGTTAGCAGGGGCTGGATAGTCAAGAACAAAATGGATATAGTTTTTGGCTCAGGATGTACCAGCACATAGGTCCAAACCTCGGTCTCAAGGTTGTTAAATAATGAATCGTTCGTAAAAATTTATCTCATATCGAAGAACCTTTCATATGTTCTGTCCAATTAATGAAGCGAATCTAAACAAAAACAAAGATTCTTGTACAGAAAAGTGGAAGAATGTATTGCGAGGTACAAGATGTCAGGTGCAGTTGGAACCAAGGAGTTATATAACAGTGAGCCAATTTGAAATCGCTAGTTTCCTATTGAATGTTGGTGTCAGCAGGGCTGGTAGCAGGTCACTTTTTGTGACTTGGTCACTATTTTGAGTCTATTTAAGTTTTGAGTTTGCATCCAAAAGTCACTTAAGTCACTGTTTTTCGGAAAATTGTCACTAAAGTCACTATTTTCGCACCGCCGATTGTAAAAAGCTTAAAAAATCGATTGTACCTATTGTACAACAGTCAACCAAATTAAGCGACCTAGCCACACTGTATAAAAGTCGAGAAATTAACACCAGAAAACTGGCAAACGCTGTCCCGCCTCTACTTCAATTGAACTTTTCAAATGCAAACGCTGGTCAATCACAGCACTCTAGATTAGCTTTAATGCAACGCACGTGGTCCCATATTACATAATCTTTCATTATTGTTACAATTTTCCAACTATTTCATAATAATTTTTCATATTTCTATACATATAAACCTAGTAAACCCCATGACGAATCGAACGGGCTAGGAGTAAAACCCTTCAAACGGTTATCCAATATTCAAATAAAATGTCCATTGAAGAAACTACCTAAAAGAATCAAGTCGCTTTTGATTTACACTTACTTTTTTTCAAACATATGTTGTTAGATTCAGTTTTTTTCAAAAGCGGACTACTCTGTTGGTATTCAAATAGTCTAGAAAAGTGGGAACGAATTATAAATAAGATAAAGGACTTATTTTCGGTTACTAACTTAGTAATTCTGAATCTAGATTTGATTGTTCGTATCCCGACAGTCAAGCAAACTTAATTCGATCATAGCTGAAATCGGGATACAGTGCGATTCGACCAGTTTATAAAAGCGTTATGATTTCAAAGTTCCATTAAAACTCGTGCATGGAAATTTTATATTTTTTCTTGGAAATTTCTGAAACAAATATTCTTAGTTTATGATAGAGTAGATTTAAAAAAATCATAGTTCATCAATTATTTGAGTTTGTTCTAACTTTGCTTGCCTGCTGTTAAACAGAATATTTTTTGGATGACCTAGACCATCCCAAGATTATCTTCTTTTGTATTTTTACGTTCGAAAATATTCACTGAATATACTTGAATATGGGACATAACTTTATATAGCCCAAAAAACTACTGTTACTACCGAAGATTTCAAGTTCTGAACTCCAGGGCGGTTTGGATTGCCTAGAGGATCCGAAAGTCACAAAGTAATGACTGTAATGACCTTCCAAAAGACTCATTGAATATGTTTGAGTACGTATGGTCACCATATATAGCAAAAAAAACTACAGTTACAACTGTAGATCTTAAGTTCTAAACTCTAGGGCAGTTTGGATGGTTTAGAACATCATAAAGTTATCAAATAATGACTATCGACCTTCCAAAAAGTTCATTCAATATGTTTGAATACATATCGTAACTGAGGAGTATTGGAACCAGTTATTTACTAAGACGACGGTTGTAGGTAAGCCTGAATACCCTCAGGTGACTAAGGTTATGAAAACAGCCTCACATGGCAACGGCTCAGAAAAAGAGTTGAGAAGCCAGATATGTAAGAAGTAATCCTAGCACTGCCCATGCTGAACGTGTTTCAAAAAGGAATGGGCATTTTAGAAAATAAAATCGATGCGGCCTCATCGATTTTTCAAAGTACAAAAAATCGATCCACAAAAATATCGAAATTAAATAGTCGATTCGGGAAAAATCGATTTTTAAATTCTTATTTGCACTTCAGAAACTGGTGGTTGTTAATGGAATATTGGAATGGAATGAAAAAAAAATTATCATTGACAAAAAAATAATCAAGAACAGGTTTACAAGGTAATCTCATAATCACGGCATATGAACGTCTATCTAGAAGCATATCAAATAGAAATCGATAAGAAAATTAAAACTCGGTAAACTAGAGTAAAACCAACTGCCAGAACACAGACAAAAATCTATTGTTTGGTAACTACCCTACAAACTTATTAAATGACCTGTTGAAGTAAGAACGAAAGGATCCGCAAATTAGCAAAAGAAATGAAAGTTAACAAATTTGAATTTTGAGGATTACATCCACTGATAAATATAACTAAAAAACAATCAAATTGGTTATTTTTATGACAGTTCTTAGCATTGACAACCTATGCTTTTATGTGTGCAAAGTTGACGTCATGTCTATATATGCCTAACAACAACTACAGCGCAAACAGACGTTTAAGCATGCAGAAAAAAATAATTAATTCTAACAAGCGCGTGAAATTTCCCTTCGTTTAATTCCAAGCCAAAGGACGCGTAAGCAATGAAATGGTTTACAATTTTTCATGCGCCATACAACAATGTTATCAATTTTTCATACAACAGGCTAGATTCAGGCTTTATCTGACTTAGATTTACTTGAAATATCCCATTATTTTCTGCCAAATCTAGCATTCCCTTTATGTGCATTAGATTACGCAGAAAATTAATTGTTTCTTTTTATCGGTGCAGGAACAAATATAATTGATAATTTGTGTAATATTTCATATCGCTAGTAATCGCTAGCGTTGTAATCGCTTGTTTGCTAATGCCTCGTAGTTCACTTAGTCTAGGTGCTCACTGATGTTATAAAGTTGCGGAGTCTACACGTATGTCAAAATATCATGCCGACGTTTGCCTCACGCCATCCGATTTTGACACGATGTTTTGACGTACAATGAGATGCCACATAGCGGCAAAAAAACTGATAGATTTGTTTGCTGCTTATTGTTGTTCGGCGATTTCTTTAAAATTTTCGGTTATGGAATTTTACACACGCGGAGATTTAAGATTGAATGAGTGTGACTACAGTATACATGAATCAGGAATATGCAGGAATATTCCATAATTAAATGGTATTCTGCACATGAAACATGGCAAATTTTCCCAGTTTTTTTCGTTTCAACTACAAATTTCATAAACAACTGTCAGTCTGTGTGAAAAAAAGGTGCCATGAATGCCAATAAGTACGAGGAAGTTGTACAAACAGACTGAGCGCTGAACTACAGTGAAAGCTGGCAAAAAAATAAATACTAGCGTTGGGCGATTATATATGTATATAGCAAACCTTTCCAAGGTTTGACGATACCAATCAACTTTTTGCACTCAATAATGTGGAGAAATTTCAAATTAATAAAACTTCGATTTCATCTTTTAAAAAATCGATTTTGTCAAATATCGTCCTGAAAAGATCGAATGAAAAAAATTGATTTATCGAGGTAAAAACATCGATTCTGTAAAAATCGCATTGAAATCGCGCATTCCTAGTTTCAAACATGCGAATAGAACCGTCTTCGAGCTGCGGACCAACTGTAGAAGATCGTAGAGAAAAGTCGCTTGATTACACACTTCTTTACAAAAAAAAACTAAAAAATGGTACTGTGCCACAGTATTATTCATTTTTGCAAACGGGGGTGATCACCACCCGAATAAAAAAATCTCATAGATTTACAATTGCATGTATTGTAACCATACAATAGAATCTATAGTATGTACAATTAATCCTTTTGTTCACAACTGTAAAATGACAATAGGAGTTATTGTTACCACAATAGAATCTAATGTAAACTGAGACATCGACAATAGAAAAGGGGGGTTGTTATGTATCTTAACTATAGAAAAAATCATTATTTTCCGAACAAATTTGAACCAATAACTACAAATTGTATTGTTTCACAATTGTTGAAAATCCAAGCATATGGAGTGAATTGTAGATCTATTGTAATGACAATATGCTTTTTTTCTTTATCTGATTCATGAACAATAAGATTCATGGTCGTAAATAGATTTTATTGTTATTTTATATTAATGTATTGTAATTGTATGGTTATTTTTATCCGGACAAGCTCATATTTACTGTATTCATACAACAATTGTGTAAAAGATTAAAAAAATACTAAAGTTTGGAATCACTTTTTAGTTACTATTTGGTCACTATTTAGCCACTCTTTGATCACTATTTAGTCACTATTTTTATTATTTTAGTCACTAAAGTCACTATTATTTAATCATAAATCCGCTACCAGCCCTGTGTCAGTGTCATTTGGTTTATTTTGCTTCATGGACCTTACAATTAAAGAAGTGGGATCTTGGAATGTACACACATTTTTAATTTGAAGTTTTTGAGTGGACAAACAATTGCCAAAAATCTTAAAAAGCTAGGTATATTTCAAAAATTTGCAATCTTAACATACAGCTATCGCTATGAAAAAAATAATGTAAATCTGTGTCAATCTAGATAAATCTGCGCATGTGGCAACCCTGCCGGAGAGTGCAAATAATAAGCGAACACCGACGCCCGAGTTATCGACACGCGGCGAGGAACGATCACTAACAATAGCAAGAACAACAATACCAAAAAAGGCGATAATGATTCGCGGAGATCGCAGAAGAACAAACACGACGCACAAAAAAAAGCAAGACCAAAGCGGAACGAAACCGATGCGGAGAATAAGAAGACCCGAAGAGGAAAACTAAACAAAGTGTGCGTTTTTTTTTGTCAGTGAAGATTTGGCGAACTCGCCGGCAGATGTTCTTCTGTCGGATGAGCCATACAATTTTATGGCGACTGCCATAAATTCCCAGCACGAACGATTTATGCTGTACGGCGTTTGAGACACTTACTTGAAAAAATTTACATTCGAAAACAAAAGAGAGTAAACACTTCAGCTCTCAAGATCACTCGATTTATGTTATTTTTTCCAGTTTCAGCATTGGATTTGGCAGTATTTTTTTCCCAGCCATATGTTGACCCGTTTCTCCTCGGAATTCCTTCGTTCGCAAATGATGGCGAAAACATGTGTTTTAAGAAGACGAAACAACTCACCAGAAGCTTCGGATGCGGTCCGGAAACCTAAAAAATAAAAATCGAAACAGAACGGAATACAACTCAACCAAGCGAATCGTTCACGGAGAGTCGGATTACTGAGTACATATCTATTTTTTGCATTTTGAGAACGATCAAAAATTCGAAAAAAAGCAGTATTTAATCAATTTCGGAAAGCCACTGTTACGGATCGCTGCAATTGGTTTCGCTACGCTTCGTGGGCCATTTGACCTTGAAGAGCTGCTGAAGTGATTGGCTGATTTTCGGTGCTGAGTTCTTTCGCGCTCGAGAAGTCGAACAAACAACGAAATGTTAATCCGATTGCGCTGATGATGACGATGATGATGATGGAGAGGAGAAGGTCAATGTCTTGCTGGCAAATAGCGCAGCTGCACACGACGGTAACCGACGATGACGACGCAGGAGAATTACACACCTTGAAATCATCTGCGGAGCGGATATAATGATGCACCATTTTCGCATAATGAGGAGCACAGTTGGAATTGAAGAGAGAGAAAAAAAACAACAACATGCAATTGAATCGATGGATGCTGCTGTTGCTGCTGCTCTCGAGACGGCTGCAAAATGTTAGCAAAATTGGCGTGGCAGCTGAATACGAAGGGGGTTGAAAAGGAGAGTCTGCTTGATCGCGGGTAATTGCGCAAATTTTGTGTTACAATGCAGGAGATGGAGTTGAGCGTTTACAACGAGAAACGAATTGGGGCAATCGGCGGCAGAAATCTAAGCCTACTGTCTATCGATGGATCCTATTGCTTCGAGAGTGATCGAAATCAGTGGAATTGCACAAGGATTTGATTGAATGGGATGACGCCATGTATCATATTTCAAAGATCAAGAAAGGTGCCGGCTACGGTCTTAGAAGCAGGCGGGATTTGTGTTCAGTTGTGCATGTAAAGCGATACAGAATTGGCCGTCGATTTGAACAAACAGTAGGATTGCTCATGTGTGTCTAGTTTACTTCAGAAGCACTTTGCGCCAAATCGTTGGCAGCACCCTCACATATTTCAATGAAACTTTATGGGCATGTAGACTTTTTCACAAAAAGTCAGTTTTTCTAGAATTCTAGAGTAAATTGTTAAGAGGTCGTAAGTAGCATATTGCTATCATCAAGAAAATCAATGTAGAAGTTGTGGAAATTAGTTTGAATTCCAAAAAAATTGAACGAATTTTTTTCCGTGCGCCGAGTGCGTTACGTCGTGTCGCAAAATAATTTGTCGTATTCGCCAAGTCCCCGTAAGAAGTGAGAGTTAAGCCTAGCATGTAGCTGGCAAGTAAGGACCTGAGGTAATTTTTGCCATTTCTACCACAGTAATGTTGACAACTGCTCCAGTATGGGTGAAATGTCAGTTTTCCTTGCTGAATAACCGAACGGAATATTATTCCGCAAGCAAATATGATAGCCCATTAGGATTACACGGGCAGGCGTTACTAACGTTACGAGTTTCCCCTTCTTTTCAGCTGCATACACGTTAAGTAATTCCGACAGTAAAAGTATTTCTTGACCATTACTTGTCCTATTCTTTTGACGTTGTTAGACATCTGTTTGACATTACCAACATAAAGCTTTTAGCTCCAATTGCACGATTTCAGAAAGAATTGGTAACGTTCTAGCTGTGATTCTTTTTATTTGCGCCCGAAACATGAAGCTTCGGGATAGGGCTAGGGTTATACCAGCGTTGCCAGAGTTTTATGCAATGATATATGATATATATGAAAATGAATTTCGGTTTTTGAGGCCCGGAAAGGTTCTTATGATAGTTAGAGACCTCTCTGAAAAAGGGGGGCTCCCATACAAATGAATTACAAATTACAGCATAACTCAAGAACTAATCAAGCAAAGGAAACCAAATGCGGCATGTGAGACTTTTTGCATGCAAGACATTTTTTATGGTCGTTTGAGACAAGTCCCCCCCCCTCAAAAGACTCCAAAAGCATTACTCAAGAACTAATCACCAAATGGAACTAAATTTGGCATGTGGAGATTTTGAATGCAAGAAATTATTCTACGGTGGTTTGAGACCCACCTCTGCGGGGTTGGAGGGCTCTCATACAAACGAAACGCTAATTTAAACCAAACAAGGAGGGGCTCTCATACAAATAAAACACATTCAAATCAAACATAATTATTATCCCTAATGTTATGAAAATTTTTGGGCAGAGAAAGGTTCTTAGGATTGTTTGAAACTCCTCTCCCGTCTGGAAAGGGTGGCTCCCATAAAAAATGAAACACAAGTTCTGCATAACTCGAGAACTAATCAAGCAAATAGTACCAAATTTTACGTGTGGGGTTTTTTTTTTTAAGATTTTTTTCAATGATGGTTTGAGATCCCTTCCTCATATGGAAGGGATGGCTTTCATACAAATGAAACAGAATTTTTTGCATAACTCAAGAACAAATCAAGCAACTGGAACCGAATTTGGCAGGTGGAGGTTTATGAAGGCAAGACATGTATGCAAAATTCTAGAAACTCATAACAATGACGTTCTTAAAGTTATAGTTTCGGTCAAGGGCGTACAATACTCCGGACTGGTGTGTTTAATTTAAAACACTGTTAAATACAGTACGAGATATTATTCCACGACGGAAAATTAGAATATAAGAAAATAAATAACAAGATGCACAACTTCAACATCAGTCATGTCAAACTCCATGGGCAGCGGGAGGTTTAAAACCAGGTTTTTAATCGTTAAAAATAACTACAAGGTACAGCCCAATTGGGTGATCGGAATGATGACGTAGGAATACGCTACTAATGTAAGTCATTTAGATTGTACAATGCAATATTCTTTCAATTAACCCTTTCAGGCCTTAAATTTCCTATGCGATTTAGTGTGTTCTGATTTCATTTGTACTCAATAACATAGAAATGATTGAAAAAACTAGATATATTTTTAGATGTCCTTGACCTAGTCCAAATTGTTCTGGAGTCCAGAACTTCAGATCTACAGTTGTAACAGTAGCTTTATCCGCTCTACAGTGTTATGATATATATTCAAACATATTCAATGAATGCCCTGCAAGAGTGTTTATGAGATAATCTTGAGATATTCATGCCCACCAAACTAACGTAGCTTTGTATAGCCTATAAAGCTACTGTTACAATTGTAGACCTTATGTTTTGAATAACCTAAAACTAACAGGATCATTCATACCACAAAAGTTCAACTCAGTGGACGCAGTGGTTCTACGCCTCAAAAAAAAACAGGATTATCCTATGACGTCTTTGGACGTTTCAGATTAATCATTGAATATGTTTTAATAGTTATCGTAGTTTTGTATTGCCCAAGAGGCCACTGTTACTACTGTATATCTTAAGTTCTGAACTTAAGTCAGTTTTTATGAACTTGAACATCCCAAGACAATCTGATAATGACTGGTGACCTCAACATACAGCGTACCTTTGTATAGCTCAGAAAGCTTTTGTTGCAACTGTAGGTCCTATGTTCTGATCTCAAGGATAGTTTGGATGACCCAGAAAATGTAATATTGCTTTATAATGCTCGTTGACCTTTAAGAATATCAATTTAATTTGTTTGAATATTTATTGTAACTTTGTATTGCCTAAAAATTACTGTTACAACTGTAAATCATAAGTTCTGAGAACGCCGAGAAAGTTTGGATGACCTAGAGGATCAGAAAGTTAAAAAAATATTGACTGTTGACCTTCCAAAAGAATAATTGAATATGGTTAAATATATATAGTCACCCAAAAAGCTGAAATTAAGGACAGTTTGGATGACCTAGAATATCTCAACATTGTCTCATTATGTCTGTGAGCCATCTACACTTTGCAATCAATATTGCTCAATACACATTGTTCCTTTGCATACTCCAAAAACATCCTGTTACAAGTATAGAGCTTATATTCTGAACTCAATGACAGTTTGGATGACCCTGATCATCCCAGTTTATCTCGTAATGTTTGTTAATGTTCTAAAATTTTCACTGAATGTAGTTCAATAAGTTGAGTTACTTTTTATAGCTCAAATAGCTATACTTACTGCTGTAGATTATTAGTTTTGAATTCAAGGGCAGTTTGATGAACTAGATTATCACAAAATTATCAAATGATGACTGTTGACCTTCCAAAAGTTTCATTCAATACGTTTGAATACATATCAAAATCTTATATAACTTTAAAATCTACTGTTACAACTGTAGATCTGAAGTTCTGAACTCAAGTGTATTTTAGATATCCTTGAACATCCCAGAAAGATACAAAATATATAACGTTTATCACCAAAAATTTAATAATACGTATGCATGTGTGTACATTCAAAAAATGAATCAACAATTTAGCGAACATTTTCGTTATTATTTGAGTGTGATTTCTGGAAAATATCTGCATGAAGGGAAAGAATAGAACTAGTAATTTTATAGTCAAAGAAATTTGCGTATCTGTTCAAAATAAGCAAACAGTTAGTGGATATGAATGGAACTCTTTATCCTTCTTATTCTTTCTTTATAGTTTGAAAATGTTAATTTAAAATATACAGGTGAACACGGCATTTCAAAACAAACCCGTTTGCAATAATTAAACAAAATTCGAACTTGAAGGTCCCTGGAATCCAAAAAAACGACAGCCATCATGTCCAATTTGCATCGCCACTTCAGATTTAGTAGGCTACAAATCTAAGAAAGATCAATTAGTTGATTTTCTAAACTTGTTTGTCGCCGAGAATCAAACGTATGATTAAAGTTAGCATCATGCAACTTCATCCAATGGCATGTGCAATTTTTGTAGTTTTTTCTTCAAAAAAGTTTAAGGGCGATGTCAATCAGACATGGTGTCGGCAGTTTGCAGATTCTAGCGTCTTCACCTTATCATATTCTTCGTATCAGTCTGCTTATAGATGTCACCCCGCCAGGGATAGAAAACCCATAAGCTCTAGGCTGTGCGCAGTCGGCATTTCTACTCTCCCCATCAAATCTGCTTCAATCGGGTGCCCTGATGGTCCCTCGCATATATCGCTCATATCGTCATTTTCATACAAAAATGTTTTTTTTCCCTTATAATCGTACAGGTTTGGGCATTGTTACGAAACTTTGTTCACGCGTAGGGTTCATGGATGTATGAACAAAAAACAATATTAAAAAAATCAGGATTTCCAGTTTTCCTACAAAATTTTCCACAGTGAAGGCTAACAATTGCACTTGGAAAAAGCTCGGATATAGCCATTTTCAGTCATACATTGATTTTTCTCTTGTTTATTAATTCATAAGTGTACAGCGGTGAAACATTCGGCGAAGCAGTGTACTAGTATTTCGCAATAATTGGCTCGGATAACTTTCCGTCATAACAATAGGTTCTAGCGGTAATACGTGTGACAAAAATCGCCAAATCCGTCAAATCTTTCCAGAAAGCTTCGAACCCGATAGCAAAAATCTTAAACTGTGCTCATGGTGTTGTGACTTTTTTGATTACTATTTCGCGGAAACAACGAATGCGTTTAACGACTTTCATGTCAGATGTTGACGGCTAGAACCGCCACCGCTTACGTATGCAGTGGATATCAACTGAATCCATTGCTTTTTACTGTTTTACTGAGTCACTTCCGAGTTATCACGAGTGATTTGTCAATTTTATTGCTATTTTAGATTTTTTTTTTGTTGGCACTATCTCAGCATGCCCAATAGTTTAGTGGACATTGCACAGGTTTCTATGGCTATGAACTTTCCATTTCTATTGAGGTTCTTGTCATTACCCTGCCATAAATGTCAGAAGAATTAAATGAAATCTTTTTCATTTTTTATGGATCTCTAATAAGGTCTGTTTCGCACGATCATCCCTACAGCTCATAATATGAGCTCGAATTTCTTTTTTTGTTTTGCATTAAATCAATTACACCCAAGTGGTCATCTGTGTATTGTATGAAGCATCCCTCCTCAAGGATACTCAAGAAAAAAACGTAAATTGGACCAAAAGAGAAAAAACACGAAGTTTTAGGTAACGAGAATCGAAACATGGGAGATGTAACACTATATCTTGAAGAGAGTGATTGCGGGAAGTAAAACTCATCTGCAGACTTGCAGTGAGATCATTCCTGTTATTAATTTGTCTCATAAAAATATAGTTAAAGCGAACAAATTACATCTTATCGAGTTGATGCATAAACCAACGACGTTTACACACACATTATCAATGTACATTCAACAATGCAATAATATGATAAGAAATCAAAACAGCAGATTGATGAAAACTTTCACAATACTGAAAGAACTTGATAACTTTGAAACAAAAAAAATCGAATCCCTTCAACAAACCGGTTTGAGTCAGATCACAGCAATGTCTTCCTGTGCGTCATTCCTGGTCAGTCTCAGTCCTGTCCTGGAGAACCGTCTCTAAAGGATTACGAAATCTATTCAATTCAAGGTTTACCCTACAGGGTGCGGCAGAAAATAAATGCGAAAAATGTCTCAAACCCGAGCACTGGGTTAATTCGTGTAGCTAGTGACCAATTTCTGTCGAAAGTGTATTTAGTTTATGTTTACTTTCTAGTGCTGCGGCATCCAAACATTCTATATTTGTTTTATTGGCAAATTCTGTCAAAATGTTCGGCGAAAGAAGCGATCACCAGTTTGTTGCTCTCGCCCAGAAGAAGCCAGAAAGAGATTGCCAAGGTAGTAGGTGCCATTAATGGTAACGAAGCTTACCGCATAAAAAGTCACCGATGGTCACTCAAGAAGACCTCAAGAAGACCTGGTAAGGGCAGCTGGGAACATGCAGTGAGTTCCAAAAAATTTGGGCTCAAGCGTCCAAAAATGCGATGCAACAACTTGTCCTGAACTCTGACGTAAGAGCAACCGATCCAAAGTTCGAAAATTCTGCAAGGAATAACTTAAATTTCATCCGGTCTTCATTTTGCTCCAGTTTAACCTCGTACAATAAAGAATCAATTTTTTGTATGAATAAAATATCGGTTTTCAACATAATTTGAATGAAAGTTTGTGGATAGTCTATTTTCGATGACACTCTTATAGTAGATAAAAAACTTCTGGTCATTTTTCCGATTCTCTTCTAAAAACACGTGATAGGACTCTTTCTTGATCGGATTGTTCCGAAGTTCGAATTATCGAAAAGCCTTCACTCTTTTGATTCGCTATCCATTTAAATCCATAGAATTTGTAATCCGGCATTGATTCGCTCTCATAACCTCGACACGTAATCCCCGTAGGACTCGGATGAGTTCACCTGTAAATCATACCATCAATCTCATTTCCGCCGAAGTCAATTTGCCGTTACAAAGTCATCGAGAATGTTTTCCATTATCTCACGTTCTCAGTCACTTTTATTTTTGTACAACAACAGCTCTTTCGGTGCCACTCTATCACAACCTTCATCTTCTCGTCACTCATCCACACATACACACACTTCCAACTACTCAAAATGATAGTAAAAAATTACGACAGCAAAACGGAAAGCAATCGATTCTCACCTTTCAGGGTATGCAAACTCTGCCCGATCTGCTAATCACCTGTGTAAATAATCCTGTACTGGGAAGACTCTTGGAAAGCAGTTCCCCGCGTTCCGATAATTCAGGATTTAGTTTCACGTAAACCACAAATCTTCTTCACCGTCTTCTTTTCAACTTGAAACACCCCAAGCACAATGCCTTTCGTTGTTACTTTCCACTCTGTATGCAAACACAATATCCACCAAAATGCCACCCGTTGTCGGCTGCTACTTCCAGCACAAACACCGACAATTCCCGGGAATGACAACACCAACAGCAATATTCTCGTGTCGTTGAAATTGAAATTCAATCACTGACGTGGTCGGTCGGAAATTAATAGTGCACACGTTCTGGCCTTTGTCATGAAACCGTCGTCGGCGTCGTCGTCGTCTTGGTGTATTGTATGTCCCACACCTAGCACTCAGCTGCTGTCATAACTTTCGGTTTAATGTTTCATTCATGCAGTTGCTCCGAAAGAATTAACTGTACCTAACATCAGCAGTCTATCCGATTGTCTTCGGCCAGAGGTAAGGTACGGCTGTTGCTGCTGCTGCTGCTTCTACTACCGAGGAGTCCCGCTACAGCTGAAACATTCGTTGCGGTCTAGTTTCTGTGCGTTGGAAGTTTATCTTCCGTATTATTCACCGTATCATCAGCGGCATTCCCTAAATGCGGTCAGTTTCACCTGCTATGGCTTTCAAATAATTTCAATCGAATCGCCAATACCGGGTACTTCCCAGCCTACGTTAGTTGAATTCTTAGAAATCCCCTTCGGCAACTGCTCACTGCTACCGCTGGATATTTATTCCAATATAATTAATATTCAAAACGATGTGCACAATCCATCCGGCATAATAAACTATCCATACGAAGTAATCTCAACACACCACTCTCCACAGCCCAGCAGCACACATCCACGAAGGTCATGAACACTCACTTGCAACACACTTCTTAACAGCGTCGACGTCGTCACATCAACCACTTTTGTTTTCTTCAATAGCGGCACCGAAAGAAGAAACAAAAACCTTCAACACTCGTTCTTGCTACCCAAAGGTGTGCTGCTTAATGCGTTGCATTCGTTGCGTAGCTGTTTTTCCACAACAATAATGCAAATGAGTTCCACTCCCCACCGGAATCAACACACTCACTGAAGGAGGCCTTTTTTTCGTAACGATGACAACGGAATCGTTCGCGCGCGACACAAACAATACAACAGCTTGGCAGAATTGAGCAGCACACGTGCACTGCACCGTTTAGCTCGATACCGATAATAATCCCACCGAGACGTCAGCACTGGTTCAAATCTCGCAACGCACTGAAACAACTTGACCGAATTCGAAAACTACTCGAACACGAGATGACGCTCCGATTGACAAGAGCTGCTACCTTCTCGCCGGCTGACTGACTGACTGACTACTGAAATGCTGGCGGACCGACTCTGACTGGTTTGGGTTAGTCTCGAATAGTGGGAAAAGCCCTCCGATCGAGACTGTTTCATATCTACCTCAGCAAAGGCAGCAGGCGGCTGTGGGGTTTTGCATGGGATGGGAGTTTTGTTTTGATCTCTGACTTCGCTCTCTGTACAGCGATGGTGCCGGAGATGGTGAGAGAGTGAGCGAAGTTGGTGGAAAACAGAGAGCTGTGATTGGAAGTGAGAGAGAGAGATGCTCAAAAGTGGTTTTGGGCCGACTGTTGCTTGGAGGCAATAGCGTTGATGTACAATTCAGGTAGGCGAATCATTTGCGAGATAATATAACTTTATGAAGAATGGGTTTTTCTTGTTGGCATTGAGGATTTCAAGGTGGAAAAGCTGTCGCAGAACAACATGTTTAAGGGTTGGAAGGTAATAATTAGGGATTCCCATCGGTTGTTGTTGTTCCACGTCGTAAACATTTGGATGTTTTACAAGAACAATTATTGAGACACAACATTGCCGATAGTTTTATGAAAACCGTGAGAAAGTTCGAGAACGTTTATTTTTGTTCCATCACTCAACGTTTTTTATTTCTTGCCCATTGCCATTTTCAAAATGCATTAGATACTATTAGGTGCGCAACTAAGTTATCGCTGTTTTTTGGTGAAAAGGAACTTTATTTTGAAAACAAAGGTTACAAACGAATTATTCAAAGTATTGCCCATCACTAGCTACGACTTTTTCCCATCTTCCTGGTAGAACGTGAATACCATTTCGATAGAACTGCTCGTCTTTTGATGCTATCCAAGAATCAAGCCATTTTAAGATGTCATCATATGAGTGGAATTGCTGACCAGTGAGACCATGTGCTATCGATCGAACGGAACAAGTAATAATCGGACGGTGCAATATCAGGAGAATATGGCGGGTGGGGTAGGACTTCCCATTTGACCGTTTCCAAGTAGGTTTTCACGGGTTTCGCAACGTGAGGTCGAGCATTGTCATGCTGAAGAATCACTTTTTCGTGTCTGTGCTCGTTTTGTGACCGTTTTTCGTGCAGTGCTCGGCCTGACCGCACCAATTGAGTTCGATACCGTTCCCAGGTTAATGGTTTCCGTTTGGTTTCAACAGCTCATAATAAATAACACCAACTTGGTCCCACCAAACACACAGCATAACCTTCGCAGCGTGAATATTCGGCCTAGGCGACGATGTTGAAGCATGCCCGGCAGTCCCCATGAATGTTTCCGCTTTGGGTTACTGTAGTGAATCCATTTTTCGTCACCCGTCACAATGCGATGTAGAAAACTCTTCCTTTTTTGCCGCTGGAGCAGTTGTTCGTACAGACGAAAAATCGACGCTCAACATCTCTTGGCTTTAAATCGTAAGGAACCCATGTTCCTTGCTTTTGAATCATTCCTCAACGCACGCAATCGCTTAGAAACAGCTTGGCAGGAAACTCCTAATCCTGAACCAAGCTCTTCTGCGTTTGACACGGATCCTCATCGACGAAATGCCTCCAATTCAGAGTCTTCGAAGTGCTTTTGGCCTTCCTTCACGCGGACGATCACTCACACACTGAAATCACCGTTTTTGAAGCGACGAAACCAATCACATACGTTGTTTCACTCAGAGCAGCATCACCGTAAACTTTTTGGAGCTCTCGATGTGCTTCAGCCGCCGTTTTCTTCGAATGAAAGAAGAAAAATCAACACTTCCCGCAAATGACGATTATTTGGCACGAAATCAGACATCTTCAAACAACCAAAATATATAACACTAAACCAAAATCACTGATTTAGAAAAGCGGTTTGTTTACCATATGTCTGAGCTTGGTTTATGACGCTAGAGATGTACAACATTCGACCAGCACTGACTACTGGCGCCATCTATTGCTAAGCAGCAGGAACTTAGTTGCGCACCTAATAACATCCAGTGTTGGATGTAAGTTTAGCAACTGGGAAGAAGAATTGTGAATTTTTGTTCTTTCCTTGAGAGTAAATAGTTGCGAGATTATTGCTTTATTGTAAATATTAAGCAATCTAACATCCATACGTAGTACAGGGCTGGTAGCGGGTCTCTTGTTTGTGACTAGGTCACTATTTTCAAGGCAGTCACTGTTGTCATCGAAAAGTCATTAAAGTCACTATTTTCCGAAATATGGTCACTAAAGTCACTTTCTTACAGTAACCGTTTCTATCACTGAATATTTCGACAAAAAAATATTGATTCACTTGGGCAACACATCTAGTCTCAGGGCTGGTAGGAGGTCACTTTTTTGTGACTTAGTAACTATTTTAATTCTAGTCACTAAAAAGTCACTATTTGCATCCAAATGTTACTAAAGTCACTATTTTAAAATGGTCACTAAAGTCACTAAAGTCACTATTTTCACACCGCGGATTGTAAAATTTATAAAAAAATCACTTGTATCTATTGTACAATTGTCAACCAAATTAAGCAATCATTACAAGGCCACATTACATAAAAGTCGAAACTATAGGTACACCAAAAACTAGATGCCCTGGCGAACGCTGTCCCACCTCTACCTAAATTGAACTTGTCAAATGCGACGCACGTAGTCCCATATTATCTTTCATTATTTTTACAATTTTCCAGCTATTTCATAATATTTTTTGTTAGATTCCGTGTTTTCGATAGCGGACCATTCTTTTGGTATCCACATAGCCGAAAAAATTGGAAACGAATTGTAAATCAGATAAAGGACTTATTTTCTGTCACTCATTTAGTAATTCTAAATCTAGATTTGACTGTTCGCGTCCCGTCAGTCAAACGAACTTAATAGGTGAAATCGAGATACAGTGCAATTCGCCCAGTTTTTAAAAGCATTTTGATTTCAAAGTTCCATTGAAACTCTTATATTAAAATTTATTTATTTTCTTGGAAATTTCTGAGACAGGTATTCTTAGTTTATGATACAGTATATTTCAAAAATTCATAATTCATCAATTATTAAAGTTTAAGCTATGTTGGGGATGAAGTAATGGCAAACCTGGTCAAATTAAAGGAGATCGACAAACTTCACTTTTTCAACAATACAAATAAGCAATACGATGCTGCTGGTAAGCACGTACTCAAAAACTACAAGGTAGCCCATTTCGTTGTTCGAACTGATGACGTAGGACTACGATACTAAATGTAAGCCATTTAGATGGTACAATGCAATGTACTTTGAATTAACTCTTTCAGGCTAAATTATACAGGCAATTTGGTGAGTTCTGATTGATTTGGTGCTCAATAACATAGAAATGATTGAAAAAAGTAGGAAATATTTTTATTAGATGTGCTGGGTCGTCCAAACTGCCCAGGTTATCAGAACATAAGATCTACAGTTGTAACAGTAGCTTTATCCGCTATACAATGTTATGATATGTATTCAAACATATTCAATGAATGTCCTGGAAGACCAACTGACATTATGAGTTAATCTTGGGATATTCTATGCCAAACAAACTAACTTAACTTTGTATAGCCCATAAAGCTATTGTTACAATTGTAGACCTTAAGTTTTGAAGGACAGTTTGAATGCACTGAAACTAACAAAATTATCCTTTGATGTCTGTAAACGTTTCAGAATATTCATTGAATATGTTTGAATATTTATCGTAGCTTTGTATAGCCCAAAAGGCTACGGTTACTACTGTATATCTTAAGTTCTGAACTCAAGGTCAGTTTTTATGAACCTGAACATCCCAAGATATCATCCCAAGATTATATCGGTTGACTTTATAAATGACTCACTTAATTTGTTCAAATACATATTGTTTCTTTGTTTCGTCCCAAAAGCTATAGATTTTCGGCTATAATTCAAACAAAAGAACTTCAGCTATAGATTTTAAGTTTTGAATTCCAGGAAAGTTTGGGTGACCTAGCACATCCAAAGATTGTCTCATAACGTCTGTTGTTCTTCCAAAATATTTAATGAATTTATAGCCCAGAAAGCTTTTGTTACAACAGTAGGTCCTACATTTTGATCTCAAGGATTATTAACTGAATATGTTTGAATGTTTGTATTACCTAAATTTTACCAAGACAGTTTGGATGACCTAGACCATCCCAAGATTATCTTCTTGTGTATTTTAACGCTCGAAAATATTTACTGAATATAGTTGAATACGTGACGTAACTTTTTATAGCCCAAAAAACTACTGTTACTACTGTATATTTCACGAGCGTTTGGGTTACCTAGAGGATCTCAAAGTTATAAAATAATGACTATTGACCTTCCAAAAGATTCATTAAATATGTTTGTAAACAGATGATCACCATATACAGCTAAAAAACGGCTGTTACAACTGCAGATCTTATGTTTTGAACTAAAGGACAGTTTGGAGTACCTAGAATATCCCAAGATTGACGCATTATGTGTGTTGGCCTTCCACACTATTTAATCAATATTGTTAAATGCATATTGTTCCCTTACACACTCCAAACACCTACTGTAACCACTGTAGATCTTATGTTCTGAACTCAAGGACAGTTTGGATGACTTTGATCATTCCGTTCATGTCATGATTTTTTTTCACGTTCGAAAATATTCACTTAATATAATTGAATACGTAGCGTAACTTTGTACAGCCCAAAAAAATATAGTTATTATTTAGTAGGTTCTGAGCTCAAGGATAGTTTTGATGACCTAGAATATCACAAAGTTATCAAATAATGACTGTCCAACTGACTGACCTTCCAAAAGGTTCATTCAATATGTTTGAATACATATCGTAACCTTATTTAGGGCTATATATAAACCTAGTGTTAGAACTGTAGATCTGAAGTTCGTGTTAAGTCACTATTTGGTCACTATTCGGTCACTATTTGGTCACTATTTTTATTATTTTAGCCACTTAAGTCACTATTATTTATCCATAAATCCGCTACCAGCCCTGATCTGATAAATCATTTTTTGCACTTCTTTTTGGAACTACTCAATCAGTAAATGAGAATTAAAATGTTTAAATGTGTAACTCGCCGGTGTGCAAATTCGTAATATTATGTAACATGTTTTCGAATCGGCTCACTGGTTGTGGGGATCGAAAATTTTGGCAGGTTGACAGTAACGTTTGAGTTCGTTTGAGTTCGGAATTTTGTATTAACTCTAGTGTGCTTTGCTCGACGGTTGAAGCAAAAATGGTTTCTTCCGTAATTTTGTTTGATTTTTTCCTGATTGTTCGGACTCCCGTTAGTTTGACTAGCTAAATTCTAAAACACACGGGGTTCAAAGTGAATTTCTGCAACTGGTTTCAGTACAGTGGTACATAAAGCGACTTCGCGCCTTTGTGGAGGTAGCAGTTGAGCAAACTCTCTGTGAACGCCGAATATTTGCAACTTTAGCTGTTCAAACTTTCGGAGTCCACGATAGTACACGCCATGTATTTTAAACTTTAACTATATGAATGTTAAAATGCCCAACCTAAGTATAATAAAGCCATAAATTTTATTTGTCTGTAACCAACTGCACAGCACTAAATATGCACTCCTAATACATAATACAAAAAAAATCGTTAAGTATTGTTGATGCATAAGTTCATCCAGTCGTACTCTACAGATCGCGAAGTAATTTCCGTCAGAAATCAACGAACTTGCTAATGGATGAGTTAGACCTTCTCAAACATAAAGTAGATATGCAGGACAGTGCAAAAAAGAGAATTGAGGACTATTGCAATCGGTTTTTAAGGGCATACACGACCAAGTACCTCTCACTTCGCGTTTGGCTGAATACAAATCTTAAATACTATTAAAACTTCATGCATGCTATTTTCAGCAAATGCTTGCTTCTTTGGAGCATCCTTTGGTCAACAATCTGAACCCCTTTTTGTTTCAATACAGCTGATGATTTTAGTTTCAAACATTTTAATTCAGAATGACCTTGAATTTATATTGGGATAGGACTCGTTCGTGTAAGTTCTTAAGCATAAAGACAACTAGAGGTGAAACTGGTATCGGTCGTTGTAATGCCACCTTTGACGGCATCCCATATACATGTTGGTGACGAGCGAGGACTTTCGACTTCCACAAGGACCGTCACCGACGATTGATCATCAACGCGTGTGAAAAAAATATCAAAATATAATTCAAACAGGTGTTGTTAATTCTACAAAAATCGTTAATAAGGTGAGTGATTTTTTTCCACCTGAAATATGGACGCATAATTGTCCCACTAGGAGTAATTTTTGTTCTAGTGGGACAAATATGCGTCCAATTTACGAGTGGGACAATTCGACTAAGCATTTTTCCGAAATTGATTATTTGTAAGATGGGACAATAATGCGTCCACCGGCAGTGCAATGCTCCAAAATAAATTTTATGCGTGTACAATTTGGCTTACGTAGAACTCCAGAGAGTTTCTGGAGTTTTGTGAATTCTAAGAGGAAATGCTCTTCCATCCCACCAAATATATTTCTAGACGAATCAGAATCATCTTTAGCTCATCATCATGCGAATCGTTTGCCAAGCATTTCACGTATGTGTTCTCCGCTGGCCTCACATCTCAACAAGAAGCCGAAGTGGCAACTTCTAGTTTACCTGCTGATATATTTTACCTGGACACCTTTTCCATCACTTCGGACATGACCATAGCTGCTTCTAGGAAACTCAAAAGCTCGTATTCGTCCGGTTCTGATGGTGTGCCGGCTGTTGCCACTATGCTGCTTCCTTAGCGACTCCTCTTTGCCACATTTTCAACAAATCGTTTGAGCAGCAGAAGTTCTCCGCTGTGTGGAAACAATCTTTTATGTTCCCCATGTTCAAGAAATGAGATAAAAGAAATATGAAGAACTACAGAGGAATTAATCTGCGGGAACGAACCTGTTGATTGTTGATTGACGTCATTGATCACAAACAACTTCTGTGCAATCTCTCCCGTCTAGGTGCATCAAAGTGACCTGTGGTATGGCTGGAAAGCTTCTTGACGAGTCGTGTTCTGAGCGTAAAGCTTGATTCAGCTGTTTCCAGTACGTTTAATAATAATTCAGGCGTCCCACAAGGCAGTAACCTGGGGCCCTTGCTATTTGCGCTGTTCTTCAACGATGCTGCTTTGTTGCTAGGATCGAACTACGTACTCATATACGCAGACGATTTGAAAATCTACCTGATGGTGAGGTCTATTGAGGACTGCTACCGGCTTCAGGAGCTTCTAGACATGTTTTCCACCTGGCGAACTCGTGATAAGCATTACTAAATGTGTTGCTATCACGTTTCACCGATCAATGAATCCTATCACTTTTAAGTACCAAATTGATGGGAATGCCCTCGAGCACGATGATCAGGTCAGTAATTTGGGTGTGAACACGCTGCGGTGCTTTGGACTCCATATCAACTGTCAAGCTGTGACCTCAGAATTGAAAGTGTTCCACGTAGATTCATACGCATTGCACTCAGAAACCTACCCTGGCGTAATCCTCAAGATCTCCTCCGTATTCTGCCCGATGCCGGACTCTAGGACTCGACAAACTGCACCGTCGAAATATTTAACAAGCTAACCTTCGAGTAGGAAGACTACTTAGATTGTCATCTCTTCTGCTGACCAGATTCCATCGGACTTCTTACGGTTTTGATGAGCCACTGTGTTCGTACCTTTTCGTTGGTTGACGACCTCTTCGACTTTGGAGAATCTTCTAAATCTTTTAAATATAGAACAACTGCGTGAAGACTGCTACAATCTAGACAACAATAGTTTCAATACATTAATGTAGACCACGGTCAGATGAATTAAACAAAATAAATAAATAAATAAATAAACACTGTCTTCCCGTGAGCATCTTCCTTTCATGTGTTTTGTTATCAACGCACTAATAACAAGTCCAAGCTTAAGTCTGGTGTACGTTTCCGTCATCGTCCTAAAGTTAAGTGCTACTATATCATCGTCGTCGGTAAAAGCATAACATTATTCGTACTTCCTGAAGACCATGCCACTCGTGTTCATCCCAACTTTTCGAATCACATCCTCTGTTTTGACATAATATTACAGAACACATTATGTTCTCTGAAATTCCTATTTTTAAACACTCAAGTGCAATCAGCCTTGCATAAGCATTTTAGGGATTTATCATATCAATTTCTTCATAAATATTAATCGATGTTTCAAATTCCACGTTCTACGTTTTTCGCTAATTCTATTTCTTGTGTTTTTTCGTATTTCTTACAGGTAAGCCAATTCAAACAGATTGCACCCACAACGAATTGTAAGTAAATACTTTCCATTTTAAATCATTAAGTGTTGTACCTTATGCTTAATGTTAGCCTAATGTTGAAATTCTCTTGATCACCCCTAGCGATTTATCATTTCCGTGAGAATCTCAGCTCGTTGCTCTTGCTTTCTCTGACTCTCACCAAACCTTCCTATTTCTCTCATTCGACAATGTTCAACCGATCGCCATGGGAGAACAATGCAATCTCTTCCCCCTCAGTAGGTGCATTACTATTTTATTTACATTCATAAACACCGTTCTGAGAGATCAGTGATTGCGGTATCCTATGTCATGTTGCTCTTAGTTTCAGCGGGTGCCTGCCATTTTTCACACTTCATTTATTCCGTTACTCGGTTACCCAGTGACGGTTCAATCCGCGGATTATTTGCAATCGAAAACGAAACGTTTACAGGAACCTCCTTAAGGGTATTGCCTTCGAGTGTTTACACCAGTCGCCGTATGTCTTTCTACTTCAAAGAGAAAGGATACTGAAATAATAATGCCAATGAAAAGCAGTTCCTTAGACATCTAGTTTGGGCACTGTTCCATAGCAACACTCCCATCATCATCGCGAAAGGAAGTGTAAAGAAACATACATAAATATTAAAGAGACGAGCTGCGCCACTTCATATGTTGGTGAGACACATCGAGTGCATTCCTACAAAGGTTTTGTGAAAGTGATGGCACCGAAGAACTCCACCACACTTGTGCACAGCTCGCTGTTTTTGTTCTGGTGCTCGAATGATCATTCTAATGTGCCACGAGGGGTGAGGATGGGCGATGCGCAATGTACTGTGGATTGTAACAAGAGAAAATGATTGTTTTGTCATTAGGAAGGCGAATGCGTTTCAGCTTTTGTCACGTTCTTCGGTTCTCAGGCGTGAAAAAGGTGCATTTGCAGTAGATGGAGGAATATGGTCGTTTCGGGATGATGGGGTACATTTTTTCCCGTGCCACTGCTGGTTTTGGTCGTTTTTGTTTTGTTGTGATGGGGCTGGGTGGAATTAATACATTAAATCTTGTCATAAAGTAATAGCTATTTATTTCAATGTGGTTCTAAGAAAGCCGTCTGAATGTGCTCTACATACTAGATAAGTCAACAAGTTTTGAAAGCGACATCTATGGTGCAATAGGAAAACCAAAATATCTACGCCATTTTAATGTTTTATCTTTCATAAGAACGTACTCATAATTTCATTTCGATCTGTCAATTCATTCTTTGTTTACAAGCCATTTGAATTTGACCCATCAGTGTATTTTTTAGCAAAGGAAAAATCCGAATTTTTTTCTTTATTTCCATCCGTTCACCAATGTGTTTTGGAGTTTATGTGTGGCCGTACAAGCGTTGAAGACGATCCACGCTCAGGACGTCCAAAAAGTGCATCGGAAATTATAGCGAAAATACAGGATATGGTTTTGGAAGATCTTCGATCGACTATGGATGTGTTAGCTGACACCATGGTAGCCGCATTTGCTAACAATGCAACAAACACACGTTCCAGTGCGACTTTCTGAGCAACATTTGGAGGAATCTCGAAAGGATGTTCTGCGTTGATTAATCCCTATGGATGACACTCGGGGCTACCACCATGATCCTGAGTCAATACAGAGAGTGGTGTGAACCAGGCACGTCGGCTCCGAAGTGAGTTCGCGAGTTCAGAAAAAAAATCTGGCTGTTCTGACACCTTAAAAAATTCAATGCATTTTTCATCAAACGAAGAGGTTATAGCCGTCGTAGAGGAGTATTTTGCTGGCCTTCCAGAAAGTTGCTTGCATGCACTATGGTCCGCATGGACAAATTTCACGACAAAATCGATAACTCGAAAACCATTAACTTTAGGCAGATGATGTCTTCGGAAGATTTGATTTTCAAAACAAGATCTCATCTTTGGTTTGAGTTGTGATTGGTCCGTTTATGTTCATTATACAAATTTCAACTTTATTCTTATGGTTTAGAGGATTTTGCTTCAACAAAATTGTAGATATTTTAATTCTATTGAAACTTTAGTGGAAAATTTTAATTCTATCTCATCTACTTATCGTTTTATAACAGTTTTCTAACTTTCCTTAGGTGGGACTTGTAAAAACTGTTTTTTTGTTGTAACTTTTTATTTCAATTTGAATCTAAAAACTCTGCATAGATGACTTTAGGGTATAAATGACGCACATTTTAAGAAACAAGCTAGCTGTTAGTTATTGTATTAGAAAAGTTATAGTTGAAGTGTAAAATGTATACGCTTTCGCAAAGATATCTTATTCGTTTATTTGCAAATATCTGCAAACACATAGTACGTAATCTGAAAGTACAAACTTCATCTACAAGATCTATGTAAATTGTTTGTTCCGTTTTGTCTCCTTTAGTGAAAAAAATCTTTTAAATTTGGTAGTTTTGCATGTTTTCTGCATAATTTTCGATCAGCAGCATAAAATATCACCAAAAGATCGTAACAACTCGAGTTTTTATGAAAATGTTTATATTTTATTTTAATCCATATCCGTTAATTTATTAACATTCATATCACAGACAAACAGACATAATACAATCGAATATTTTCACCACAAATCATGGTTACTAACACTGCGCCATCTGTTGAGCACACTGTGATGGATGATAAAGCTGAACAGATGGCAGTAGTGTGCTCAACAGATGGCGCAGGTGTGTTAGTGACCATGATTTGTGGTGAAAATGTTCGATGTGTTTTGTCTGTTTGTCCATGATATGAATGTTAATAAATTAACGAGATGGATTAATATAAAAATATAAATATTTTCATAAAAAACTCTGAGTTGTTACGGTCTTTGGTGATAATTTTTTATGCCACTGATCGAAAATTATGCAGAAAAAATGCTAAACTACCAAATTTAAACAGATTTTTTTCCCTAAAGGGGACAAAAGGGGACAAACAATTTTGCATAGATCTTGTAGATGAAGTTTGTAACTTCAGTTCACGGACTCCGTGTTTGCAAATATTTGCAAATAAAGGAATAAGATATCTTGCAAAAACGTATATTTTTTTTACACTTCAACCCCTACAACTTTTCTAATACAATAACTAGCAACTATCTTGTATCTTCAAAATGTGCGTCATTTTATACCCTAAAAGTCATCTATGCAGAGTTTTCAAATTCAAATTGAAATAAAAAAGTTACAGCAAAAAAAACTGTTTTTTCAAGTCCCACCCTAAGGAAAGTTAGAAAAACTGTTATAAAACGATACGTAGGTGAGATAGAATTAAAATTTTTTCACCAAAGTTTCATTAAATTAAAATATCTACAATTTTGTTGAAGCAAAAAATCCTCTAAACCATAAGAATAAAAAGTTGAAATTTTTATAATGAACATAAACGGACCACCCTAGTCACAACTCAAACCAAAAGATAGATCTTGTTTTGAAAATCAAGTCTCACGAAGACATCATCTGCCTAAAGTTAATGGTTTTCGAGTTATCGATTTTTGTCGTGAAATTTGTCCATTCGAACCATAGTGCCATGATGGGAATTATCTCCAAAATTTCGATGTATCTGTAATCAAAAAGCAACCGGTTTTTATCTATGTTTCAGAAAATGAAGGAAAGCGGGCTAAAGGGTGGTTATGTAACGTAATTTAATGCACAGACTGCTTGTATTTCGTGCTGCATGAAATTGATTCCGAATAAAGATAGACATTTTTAATTATTACGATTGATCCAGCTAGTGTTATATTGAAGGTTGCCTTTGGTGAGATCTACCTGGATATAAATATAAAAAAAAAAAAAACTGTTTTCAAATCAAACTTAATACGTTTGGAAATTTTAAATTTCCTATCCTGGAAGTAAATTGTAGTACCCTTATTCAAATGTTATCGGTAATGCTTACATGCGGGGCTTATCGTTTGTGAAAATAACCCCAAAATAGGTGTGAACTCGAAATGTTTGCACTAACAATTCCTAATCTGAGTTCAATATTTTTCTCCTGGTTTTCTCCATATTTGCCAATTTTTCCGGTCTGATTCGATTCTTTGTCCATTTGCGTAATCCCCATTCAACCGTTTTTCCCCTTTCTCTCATTCGACATTTTGTCACCCTTCACATCATTCAACCTTTCGTCCATTCGACGTTTTGTCATTCGAACTTTCGGGTTTCGACCTTTGGTCCTATAAGCTGTGATTACGAGGAAATATTAACTTTTCTTGGGTGTTAACTTTTGTGACGAATAAGATGTTTTGGATCATATTGACCCGGATTTCAACTTCACATTGTGGAAAATTTAGCCGACCAAATTTGAAGCTTTTGCATTCTAAACGTTTATTAAAGTCCCTATTTTCAATTTCTGGCAAGTACTGCCTTTTTAAACACGATTGGCCCCAAGGAATCTGTGCCGGAAGAGGACATATTTTGCCACTATCCGTGAAGCGGCGACAGATACAAGTTTTCATCGGAATATGATTTTCGACGGCTCAAATTTCATGATTTTTCATGAACAGTTTATTTCTACCTTTGAAATGGGCCAATGACTATATTGTCCATTCCGAGACAACCCAGATGACCCTTCAGAAGGAGACAAATGCGGTTTTTTGCCGAAACATGCCTTTCGTCAGCTCAAACTTCATGATTTTTTATAAGTAGTCTACTTCTAGCCTCCAAATGGACCAGGCCAATATGGGACAATCCGGATACCCCGGAAGTACTCCTTCAGGAGGGGACAAATACGGATTTTCGCCGAAACATGCCTTTCGACGGATCAAACTTCATGATTTTTGTTGAGTAGTCTACTTCTATCCTTAAAACGGATCAATGGCCATATTGTAAATTCTGAGACAACCCGGATGCATCCGAAAGAACACTTTAGGAGGGAAAAACGGGTTTTCTCCGAAACATGCCTCTCGACGGCTAAAACTTCATGATCAGCGGTATAGTAAAGAGTAATAGGCCAATATGAGAACCTTATGGCTCCTATGGCTGATTACTGGTAAATTTGATTGCTTTTGCTATTGTTGTTCTGAAATCACATTAAAATATTCTAAAACGTACCAACGTGCTTAGAAATGAGTAAAAATAGTAAACAAAGAAAGCTATGTCAATTAGATCCACTGGATCTCTATAACCGACCTGTTTACCAAAATTACCGAAATTCGGTAAACAAAATCTGTCAAATTCGGTAAACAGCACGGTAATAAAATTTCCATATTTCCATATAATATGAGTTTCCAAAATCAAAGAAAAACTGATCCAATTGACATAGCTTTCTTAGTTTATCATTTTTACTCATTTATTAGCAGTGGTGTAGCGTGCTCGGGCAAGGGGGGTGGTCCACCTCAGTTGTTATCCAGACAGTTGAGGAAGTGATTGTTCATTCACTTTGCCGGTTGCATGCATGTAAAGGGCGATACGGTCAAAATTTGGTCAATATCAACTTGACGTATTTCTTTCAATATTGCATTTAAAAAACCTGAACACCCCTCATTTTGAAGGTGTGTGTGTGTAGAATGTTGCTCCTATTTTGATTTTGGAATTCACTCTTCAGTTGTCAAAATGCCGTCCAAGCAAGAAGAGCAGCGTATCAAAATTTTGCTCGCGCATCGCGAAAATCCGAGCTACTCGCACGCAAAGTTGGCAAAATCGCTAAAAGTTGCCAAATCAACCGTTACAAATGTAATTAAAGTGTTTGGGGAACGTTTGTCGACAGCCAGAAGTCTGGATCGGGGGAAATCGAAAACCGGAAGCCGCTGAGACGACAAAGAGAGTTGCCGGTAGATTAAAGCGAAACCCTAACCTATCTCTCCGAGATGCCGCAAATAAGCTGGGTGTATCGTCTACAACCGTGCATCGAGCCAAAAACGAGCCGGACTATCGACTTACAAGAAGGTAGTGACTCCAAATCGCGATGATAAACAAAATACGACGGCCAAGGCGCGATTCCGGAGGCTGTACACGACGATGCTGACGAAGTTTGACTGCGTGGTAATGGACGACGAAACCTACGTCAAAGCCGACTGACAAGCAGCTTCCGGGACAGGAGTTTTATACGGCAAAGTGAAGGGAAAGGTAGCAGATATTTTCAAGCACACGAAACTGTCAAAGTTCGCAAAGAAATATCTGGTTTGGCAAGCCATCTGTACCTGTGGCTTGAAAAGCAGCATTTTCATAGCTTCCGGGACTGTCAACCAAGAAATTTACGCGAAAGAGTGTTTGAATAAACGTCTGCTGCCTTTCCTGATGAAACACGGTAGTTCCGTACTGTTTTGGCCGGATTTGGCATCATGCCATTACGGTAAAAAGGCCATGGAGTGGTACGCCGCCAACAACGTGCAGGTGGTTCCCAAGGACAAGAACCCTCCCAACACGCCAGAGCTCCGCCCAATTGAGAAATACTGGGCTATTGTCAAGCGGAACCTAAAGAAGACCAAAAAAACTGCTAAGGACGAGCAGCAGTTCAAGGCAAACTGGCTTTCTGCGGCGAAGAAGGTGGACAAGGTGGCTGTACAAAATCTGATGGCAGGGGTCAAGCGTAAGGCCCGGCAATTCGGATTTGGAAAAGCGGAAGCCTAACTGAATATTTTTCCTGAATTTTATACTAATTGAACTTGAAAAAGAAATTTAATTTGATTTTTTAAATAAACGATTTCACCGATTTACACGCGTTTTCCCTTGACCAAATTTTGACCGTATCACCCTTTATATAACTGAATTGGTTTAATTTTGGAAACAATTAAGCAAATAATGATAACATGTTCGAAATTGACAAGATAGTAAATGTGAAATTGACATTGTTTTCTTTGTCAATGACGCTTAGCTTGAATGAGTCACCATAGCTGCTTTGTCAATATCTTAATGCATGGTCGAAATTTAGTAGTATCATCATGTTCGGTGAAAACCGTATTTGTCTCTGAAGGGTTCCCTCGGAGTATCCGGGTTGTCATGGTCATGGTTGCAATGGTCAATAGGTTATTCGTTCATTTAATAGAACAAGTAGACTATTTACAAAACATCAAGAAGTTTGAGACGTTGGAAGTCATAAAAGGTTCCCCTGGGCCATCGGGATTGTCCCAGAATGGCGAGTATGGTCATTGGTCCATTTTAAGACTGAAAGTATACTATACTACTCATGAAAAATGTATTTTGAAAGTTTGAGCCGTCCAAGGGCATGTTTCGAAGAAAATTCGCATTTGTCCCTTTCTAAACGGTTCCCCCGGAGAATCCAGATTGCCCGGAATGGACAATATGATCATTATTCCATTCCAAGGCTAGAAGTTGACTGTTCATGAAAAATCCCGATTTTTGATCCGTCGAAAATCATGTTCCGATGAAAATTTGTATCTGTCGCCTTCTCACCGATCGTGGTAAAACATGCCCTCTTCCGACATGGACTCCTTGTCCTCAATCAGGTTAAAAAAGGGTTAAAAAGGGCAGTACTGAACAGGAACTGAAAATTGGGACCAAAATTTGTTCATATTAAATTTCCACAAGTGAGTTTGAAATCCGTGTCAATATGACCCGAAACACCTAATTCGTAACTTTTTTTAAAAGCCCTTCAGAAAGGTCAAAAAAATTGGGGTCGATGCAAAAAACTTAACTTTCTATGATTTAGGAAAAGTCAAACAAATTCAAACATCTATATGCTTAATTTAAAAATTTATAGGATTTTTAAAATCCATTCCGGGTCACATTTACCCCGACACCTAAAGAAGGTTAAGGATGTGTTGATCATGTGTAAATTTGTGTTTGTAATTTCAAGAATAGTGTTCATAAAGCCTGTCCACGTTAAATTTCGGACACGTTTCTTTCAGTGTAGATTTTCAATTATGTCACGGATCGCTGAATCGTTTCACTTACATGACACTTGCCACTTTATTTCGTGGTACAACATGTTAACATTCTTGTTACATTCAGTGAAATGGCGTCGAATCAAGAGGAAGTGCGCATTTTGTACGGACGGCAACAAAGGCCGAATTTATCGGTACGCGTTCTTGCCGAGAAATTATAGCTACCGAAAAGTACCATGTTTTGTATTTGAAAATCATTTGACCAGCGCTTGACTGTGGATCGGAAGGTTGGAAGTGGAACAAATAGAAAAGTATGCTCCCTACAAATGGACAAGAAGGTGATAGCCATTTTTGAGAAAAATCCCAATCTTTCCGTGCGAAATGTGGCTCACAAAGGTGTCAAAATCATACGTACAAAAAGTGAAGCAGAGGCAAGGACTGAAGGCGTAAAAAGTGATAAAGGTGCCCAACCGTGATGACAAGCAACATTTCACTGGTTACACCGCAATGGAAAGGAACGCCACTGCAGAGCATTTCCGGACAAAGAAGGTGTCCAAATTCCCGAAGAAGTATTTGGTTTGGAAGGCCATGTGTAGTTGTGGTCGAAAATCTAAATGTTTTGCCTTTACCGGCACTATCAATAAGGATGTGTACGAGAAAGAATGTCTGCAAAAGCGGGTGCTACCGTTTATCAATAGCCACCACTTTTCAGTTTTTGGCCTGATTTGGCCTCTTGTCACTATGCGAAATCCGTCCTGGGAGTGTAAAAGGCACACGGTCAAATATGTGCAAAAAATAACCAATCCACCCAACTGCCTAGAACTTCTCCCAGTAGAGAAATACTGGGCTCTAGTTAAGCGGAAACTCTTCGAAACTAAGAAGAAAGCAAATGGTATCGAAGGCTTCAAGAGAAGATGGGCAATTGTCACGACGGGTGTATCTGAGAATACCGTACGGAACCTGATGGCGGGTGTACCACAGAAAGTTTGACAATTTTACAGAAAGAAGGCTTAACATCTTAATCAACTGTTACTAATGTAGATATAACTCTGTTATTGTGAAATAAACAATCGGTTTTGTTGAATTATATGTAAATTTTTTTGCTGCTATTATTTTGGTGTCCGAAATTTCACGTGGACAGGCTTTTTTGTCCGCGTTCGACATTCTGTCCTTTCTTCCATTCGACCTTCTGTCTTTTCGACTTTTTGTCCGTTCGTAACTTCGACTATAGATCATTGCACCGAATGTACTAACCACATTTTTTGACAGCTCAGGGAGCTTATTTACAAGGTGTTAGGATTTGTACTGTTCAATCGAAAATTGTCATTACTCTTCACCGGATTCCGTACTATTAGATTCAGGAAATTAAACACTGGTGTCTGTTTTCCTGCAATTTTAATCGTAATTTAGAGCACAAAATCTCAAACCGATCTTACCGAATATATTCTAAGTCCACGTAAACAAGCTCCCTGAACTGTCAAATTTGCATTGATGACGCCATCGTGCACTTACCTATTGTCCCCCTTCTCACCATTCCACATTTCATCCATTTGACATGTTTATCCCTTTCTTGTCATTCGATGTTTTGTACCTTCAATTGTTTGTCCTTGTCGACTTTTCGTCCTTTCGATCTTTCGTCCATTCGACTTTTGGTCCTACAATCGCAGCAATTTTTTCTTGGTTTGAGTATGGCTGAATGATCGGGATGATTAACGGGAACTGCTCCACCCATTTCAGATTTTGTTCCCGAATTTTCAACTACCGATTTTTTTTTGCATCCTCAACCAATAAAACCACTTCGTGAAATGCGTCGCTTTAGCCATCAAAATAGAACAACATCGATGGATTAGTGACTGATGCGGAAGGGAACGAGAGAGAGAGACAGAGAAAAAAAACCACAACAACTGTCATCTGCATCGGACGCCAACAAAGCACGCTATGTGCCAATGCCAGCCGGAGAGTAGGCAGCCTGCGGTGCGATGTGACAGTATTGTCTCCCGGAAAAGATAAGAACCGAAATGCATTTATGTGGTTGATTGATGCAATTGGGCACGTTTCGGTTGTCCGGTGCTTCTGCTCGATCCATCCTCGCCCTGATGCCGGTGGTGTTGGTCATTGTCGCTCGATGTTCCGGCTAGCTAGCGGTCGAGTGGGTTTGTTTTTATCGTGTTTCTATGCGGGGGATAGGACGCATCAATGCGGGAAGATCAAAAGCTTCACTCGGGCGGGGAATGGGGGCAGCGGCAGTCAGTGGTGTGTGATACGGTTGTTAGGGGGATTAGAGGTGGGTTTTATGTGGTGGTTTATTCGGTGATTGCGGTTGTCCGAATAGTGGCAGATTATCGCTGGCACCGAATTCTAGCTTTTCCTTGAGAATATGGGCGCGGTTGCTTTTGTAAACAATGACTTTTCGTGTGTGTTTCTGTTCAAACTTCCATTATTATCAATTAATATATTAATCAGAGATTAATAGCTGCTTGTTTCTGGACGCGAGAACAACCCTACGTCGTCGCAATTCAACGCGCAATTCTTCAAAAATATAGCTACGTGAATTGAACGTGTGTCTGCGTCCGTCGCACGGAAACTGCCGCAAAAGATTCCTTTCGGGATAATTCGATTCAAAAGGACGTGTAGAGGTGTACTGTTCCGTATTCATTCGTGCTCTCAAGCGTCGTCTCCGTCCTGATTCGTGATGATGAGTTTCTCGCTCTGTTCCTGGCTGGCAATTATCTAGCTGCGGTCGTCAGTCAAAAAGTCAAACATGACCATTCATTCAAGCGATTCAGCGCAAGTTTTCGACGAATTTGGTTTCGAATTAATTGGAAGAGTCTTTTTGTTCATTTGGATACGGATAAAGTGCGATTCGCTGTTAGCGATGTTGATGAAACACGGATGTGCAATCGGAATTGGAATGCAATTTTGGGGGTTGGGAAACAATTCGGTGAACCAGCAGTTTTGGTTGCCTGCTTTTCGATGGATCTAAGATCTACTAAATTATGAAAAAAGTCGAAGAAATAAATCAGTCATCTTGAAAGATCGTGAAAATTAAAAAAAAACTTACTTCGAAGCGTTTCCAGCCAAAATGGCCTAACGACCAACTTCGAGTGTCTCCGATTTAATTGAAAATTTGCACATTCGTTTAACCCACGAGAGTAAGTTTTTTCCACTGATGCAAAAATATTTTGGACTCAAGGGTCAGTTTTAAAAAGGGCGTAAGCATTTTGAGAAGCACTTCAATTAATAATTTGTAGCTTTGGAAATCCTTTGATTGTTCAAAAAACTGTCCAAGAACAAGTTGTGGCCCTATGTGTGAAAATTGTGAAAATAATATACACTGAAAAAAAACTCAGGAAAAAATCATTAAATAACATCAAAATTTAAATATCTCAAAAAACGATTTTTTTTAAATTTTTGGCTGTAAAAATTTGAAGTTATTACGCAAATTTTAGTGAAGATTCTAGGGTGAAGAAATGTAAGGGAAAAAGTTTCTAAACCATTAACTTTTGGTGTATTTCTCAAAATATTAATATTGGCGGTAATAAACGTATTCTGATGATATTATCTGATTTTTAAAACATTTAAAAAATTTCAGTCGCTCATGATAATCCTCGTAAGAGCATCCATTTTCGAAGATATTTCCGATTTAATTTTATCATATTCGAGTAATATTCGAAAATACGACTTTTTTCATAATTAATCGCAATTACTCCAGTAACCACAAAACGTTTTCGAAATGTTTACAAGTCAGAAGTTTCTCTACCTCTCTCTCTCGCTCTCTTCTCTCTGACAGCACGATGGTTAGATGAACAGTTCAAAATATGGGTATAAATGGTTCAAATCAGTATTTTTACAGTTTATGTTTATACATATGCCTATTTTGCTTCTATGATTGTATACTTTATACATTGTTTGTAGAAACTTCATAATTATACGTCAGATTTGAAGAAAACTTCAGGTTGGATAGATCTGAAGGAAAAAAGTGTCTCTAAGGTCAAGCTTTTTAAAGCGTTTTTAAAATTTCAACTATTTGCCAAAATAAACGTGTCTTCGATGTTGCAGTGTATTTCAGCAGAAAATACGTGTATTTCATATATTATTCTGCGGTTTTCTAGACAGCACAAAGACATTGTTTTCGAAATATGCGTTTAGTTTCCACAAGTCACTATTAGCCAACAAGATGGTCAGTAAACAGCATAAGAAATAGGGCAAAATGATCGAAGAACTTTTCTTATATGATAGTGTACTTGTATTTCCAATTTTTTATGCGCATACAAAAAATCATATATTATTTCTACATTTAGATTAGTTAAGAGAAATTCCCTTCTATTTTACATGTTTATAAAATGAAGGCTAGATGCTACATACTTTGTAAACAATTTAGCCTCTATCTGATGATCTGAACGCGGAACAAAAGAGTGACATTTTTGTGTACCAGTAATCATTTAAGTTTAACTAGAAATTAGAAGAAAAATTAGTATTTTCCATTCAATTCCAACTACCTTTGCTTATCTTCAACAGATACGCGTATTTCATCTACAATGTGCAGACTTGTTCAGTGTCTCGTACTTCTTTTGCTAGATAAGCAAAGGTAGTTGGAATTAAATGGAAAATACTAATTTTTCTTCTGATTTCTAGGTACAGGTATTCCACTAAACAGCTCAAACCCTCTAGGATTCTTTTAAATTTGCTGAAAGATATTGTTACTTTCTGTAACTCCCTGTTCGTAGTCTTCATAAAATACATAACAAAATGACATTTTCGTTAAGCATTCATTATTTTTTTGACTGGCCCAATCATATAATTCTTTTGCATTTGTTATTGGGTGTTCATGTCCTTTAGCTATACTTGCGTTATGTTGGCCGCTTGAGCACTAGTTGAAGTATTAAGTATTGGACCGTAGTATTTTTCAAAATTTCAGTATCAATTTTTCCGCGATGATGTTTTGTTATGCAGTCGTAAAGTCGTAAAATGGAAGCTCCAATTAATACCTAAAATTAAGCCCCCAGTGCTGAAGTCATTGCCAGGCCGTATAAAGTAGTAACTAGATTTCAAAAACATATGTAAATTACCAAACAATAGTTCTTGAGGACGACATTCAGGCCTTTGATGTAGTCTATGTTGACAACTAGTAGTACTGAAGTCAACCCCAAGATGAACTGCAACAGAAGTATACATAAAATTTATTATTCATACAGCGAATGATATTTCTAGACAACCCTAAATTGCAATGGTTTACCTATGTTGGCTACTGACGGCACTGCGCTATCTTCTAATAATACTCCTAAAAGTTTGAATTAGTATGTAATGAGCTTCCATTTTAAAGTGTGTATGCGTCAGTCAGTCAGGTTGTCCGGTGTCAATTGCGTTTATTTTACAGCAATTGGTAGATGGAATTTACCCTAGTTGTATTCTGTACAGCTTCTTTTAAACATATGTACCATCTTCTTTACCATTACATACGATTTACGGCTTCTATGGATTTTCCTGGTTTGTAGATTGACTTGAGCAGCATTGAACTCTTGAAACCCGTAATGAACACTCGTTGCCTCACGGAGATACCTAAGTCGCGTGCGGGGCTTGAATTCTATCAGGTACTTGAATTTCACAGTTCGCAAGCAGAGAGTCAGTAACATAAAAATGAGAGGGAAAAGATTTTAGTGAAATTATTGGTGATATTCTCATAACGAATTATCGTTTCTCTAACTTAAAAGTTGGAGTCATTCCCAGGTAACCAATAAGCATTAGCATATGCAGTAAATCAAACATAAATCTGCATTTCAGATGCTATAAGCATTATATTAGCATTATATCAGCATCTATCTTTTGTAAAGTTGAATTTCAAATGCTATTCAAATGATTGTAGCCTGTAATAAACTTTTTGAATGCAAAATAGCATGATTGAAGCATTATCGTAGCATTGCAGTAAAGCAGCCGTAAATTGGGCCAAAAACGGCATTTATGTTGCATTTAAGGCGACTTAATTGCTTGATAGGCTGCCGTTAAGACGCTTTGGAACTGCTTACTAGTTACCTGGGTTCTTAACTAATCGTTAAGAGAAAAAAATTAAAAAAAATGCTTGTCTGAATCCTACATTACAGCTTGGGATATAGTTGCTATCCCAAATTTTAAAATATTTCAAATAAGAACTAATTTGAAACTTCGTAAAGAACAGGTCTACCTTCTATCTACCGGGTTTATTTTTTACTTCTTTTTACTTTTATTGATAGTGTGATATGAAGGATACCATCTCATCGCCTCGCATTACAACCACCTAAAAACAATTAGAGCGGCCGGCTTGAATTGCCGTGTTTGAACTCTTTGAACTTTGCAAACAAGGAGGTAACTAGAAAAGAATTTCCCTAGGATATTGTATATGACGCATCAAAGACTGGTACTGATATGAACCACATGGAAAGATTTATTCTACTGCTTCAAATGGTGTTTCCCTCCGCGTCCTATCTCTAATATACCTGCCTGTCATCGTCTGTCGTTAGTAACACTTTTCAGTGACTACGTGCATCACTTCGAACAGTCAGATAATTAGCCCGTTCAAAACATTCACCCTCTTCGAAGATATTGCAATTGCATTGACTTATTATACCATTAGCAAACCAGGTATTTTGGTTATTCAATCCATAAAACAAAGGATAAACAACAAGGGTAGGTAACGACTTAAGCACCCGAGACCTATTCCAGCACGGGGTTAACGTTAACCTACAACGCTCATTTTTGCAGTATGCTCCATCTAGTGAAGCACCATACTACAAAAAATGAGCGTTGTAGGTTAACGTTAACCCCGTGCTTGGAATAGGGTCTCGGGGTGCTTAAGTCGTTACCTACCCAACATAAGTTGTCACGATAATGAAAAGTGTACTTTTAGTCGTTTCCCTTAGATTGAAAGTAAGAAGTCTGAGAGTGAATTGCGGCATAACCCGCCAGTATCACACCTGATGTTAGTGCCTTTATATAAACGTTCTACGACGTGGCAGAGAAAAAATGACTAGAATATGTGATACTTTTACTACTGGTCAAATTCTTGGTCTCACATGCGTGTTTCTAGCATGAGATAAGCCCTCTCACCGTCGACAAAGTGGAAAATTGGACCTACGCGAAGGCAAAAAGAGATAGCATACAACTGTCTTAAAAACTTTAGTAAAATGAAGCGAGAGGGAAGGTGACTGTAATATATCTCTGGAGCAAAAGAGTAAAAGGTCACCTAAAATTGATACGTTGCGGATGCGTTGACGTAAATTTGACAGAAAACCTAGAGATTTGAAAATTTACACAAAGTTATCGATTATTTTTATTCTTGTTTAATCGTCTGTCTGTGGTATGGGCTAAACCTTTTTTTTTTATACATAAGCACGTGCACTTTTCCACCGAAATATTGGTAAACATACCTTGCAGCCTGACGCTATATATCGCAATGACATAGAACACAGGGCTGGCAGTGTGAAACTAATCATCTCTTTTTACTGCGAAAAGCGAGTTTGGTATCACAGGCACTGTTGCAAAGTTGTAAAGAAGACAACTTCAGTATGCCACACCTTATTTTACTTGATATGGATCCTATTAGTATGCTGTTTAAACATGTAAGGCGACCCACCAGGCAGTTTACTTGTGTTGGAAGCAAAATTATAGTTAACATTGCAAGGCAAGCGAGCGCCGACGTCAAACTACCATAACATTCCATACTGTGAACTGATAGTTTGACATCACCAAAAACAGCTGTGCCGTGTAAATAGATAAACATTATGAGGAAACACAAATACCTCTATGCATTTCCACATCTCACGAATACCGTTAAGCCTAGTGACCCGGACCTTGTATAAACGTCATTGCTCATATTAGGCTTAGTGATGTTTAACGCACGCACACTACAGCGCCATTTAGATCAAAGGAGTGCAGGTAAGAAGGAAAAATCTTTTGGAGGAAAACAAACCATAATTCCTCTGCATGTGCCAGAAAGAGAAAGTTGACTAAACGTCGAAAAGCCTACTACACTATAGACGAATCCAACTTGGAAAAAGAAGAAGACACCGAAAAATGATAAATTTTAAAATGCTTTTAAAAAATTCAAATTAAATTTTCCTGGTTTTTGGAACATATCAAGCAAAACTTGTCAAATAGACGTATTTAACATTTGATAGGAATTGAGAAAAATGAGGTAACAGTTCCAGATGCTTTCATTAAATCCTATTTAACTATATTTCAAGTTTTATACGATCTGCTGATTCTATCATGGTTAAATAATATGAAAAGTAGAAAAAATCTTGGTTTTTCATTCAGTTTCGCTCTATTTTTGAGAAAATTAACACATGCACCGGTTTGTCTCCATCGCATACACATACACCATGTTAGATAGGTCAGTGTGACTTTTCGATTGTAACATACATCGGTTGGATACGTCGGTATTTCAGAACGTTCACGTGGTGTATCTAAACTAGTTGCTTAACATTTAAAAATATCAGATAGGTCGCATAGAAAATCTGGCGCACATAACTGAATAATTTAGATGATGGTATTTGGCAATTTCTACTACACTCAACGAAATAAACTATCGATATTCATAAGATTGCATTATGATTATTTGCTATAAGAAGTTAGTATGAATTTCATAAACTTATCTTATGAAATATAACGATGTTGAAAAAATAAAAGTATGGAGCAACCTGGATTCGAACCATGAACGTTGAGGTTATAGGTCCAGTGACTTGCCCACTAGTGTATAACAACGTCGTGTGAAACAAAATCCATTTACAAGACAGCCTTATAAAATTCCATTCGTTCATAAGTTGAACCTTATGAAATTCTTAAGATTATTTGACTGAGTGTAAATAAGGCGTGTTATAAATGGCAGGAAAGAATGAAAAACTTGATTTGTTTACATTTGCGATATGCGTCCTTTTAAAAAGTTATGCTTGATATATTTGTACACGCAAAAAAAAAAAAGCCGCACTGGAAACTACCATTTCGAGGGTTAAATTAAGCGCAATCACCAACAATTTTCCATGCCTGTGATTAGATCAACCATGGTGCGGTTGATATCAATATGAGGTCTGTCAAATATACTACAAATGTTGAAGGTTTTACCATAAACGTAGTAAATTGGACTGAAATTTCATGCTAGTTTTGAAGATAGGCATAGTCAGGTAAAATGGTAGTTTTTACTACAAGATTTTTTTCTGTGTAGGAACTGATTGCTCATGCTGTAAAAGTTTGACATCATCAAGACTTGATGATTAGTAGTGCAAGGAGGACAAATAGACTACAAGCGAAATCGAATTTTACAGCTTTAACTAGTTGCATTTGCAAGGTGAGATATTTTGTCAGACATTGGTTGCTGCAAGGATAGAAGGAATATGCCTTTAAGCAACCGTACTTTAAGGAGATGGTGGAAGTCAGGCACAATCAAAATCTAGAAAGAAACCTGGTCGCCCTCGCAGTGTTTTAACTCCAAATGTGGTGAAAACGGTACGTGAAATACTTCGTCGAAATTCTTGCCGATTAGCGATTAAAATTTTCCAAAGATCTCGTCGTATCTCGCCAAACTCTCCGAAATGTATACTTGAAGAAGAATTCCGGAGCAATTTGCGATTAGGGTGAATATGCAGAATGTAAACAAAAGGGGAATGAATTATAATTGTAATATTGCAAGAAGAATTTTAAATCATAATATACAAATTAACGTATAAATTCAAACACAATTTAGCACACAGACAAAGAACGAAGCTGGCTTCTGATTAATATATAATACTGATGGAAATTTGTTCGTTTTTCAATGACATTTGCTTATTTTCAATATTGTGCATTTAAACAAAAGTGGTCGATACGTCGCTGACAGATTGGCAACTTTGCCTACT